>VYXD01005973.1:165777-196860 GCA_013397195.1 Hylia prasina
CCCCGCGGCCGGGCGGGTCCCGCTGGCTGGAGCGGCCCCGTGGCCCCGGGCCGCGGCCCTGCGCCCGCCTGGGGACACCGAAGTGCTCCCGCCGCCGGGAGAGCCCGGGCGCCAGCAGGACTTTCCCCGAGGCAGGGAGGGAATCTGCGCGTCGTCCCTTAAACCCTAAAAGACAGGAACTCGCGTTGCCCGGGTGCTCGTACGGCGGGTGGTCGCGGTACTTTGAAACAACGTAGAAGCGCGCAAAGTGTGCGTGACACTTGTGTTGGTTCTGGGATGGAGGCTGAAAACCTCCACTTTCATATATAACTTGTGCGTTGAGGTGAATTGTCAAATACCGCAGAATCAATTAGGTTGGAAAAAAAGATCATGGAGTCCAACCTATGACCGAACACCACCTTGTCAACTAGACCATGGCGCTACATACCACATCCAGTCTTTCCTCAAACACCTCGAGGGACGGCGACTCCACCACCTCCCTGGGCAGCCCATTCCAATGTCTAATCACCCCTTTTGTGAAGAAATTCCTCCTAATGTCATACCTGAACCTCTCCTGGTGCACGTTAAGACTATCTACCTCCTCTTGTTCTGTCACTTGTTACCTGGGAGAAGACACCGAGCCCACCTGGCTACAATCCCCTTTCAGGTATTTGTAGAGTGATAAGGCTCCCCCTGAGCCTCCTTTTCTCTAGGCTAAACACCCCCAGCTCCCTCAGCCAGCCACTCCTTATAGGACATGAGCTCCAGACCCTTCAGCGGCTTTGTTGCCCTTCTCTGGACATACATGGATTAGTTGCAGACACAAAACTTTCACAGAGAGGATTTGCATTAATTATTCAAGCACTTTCTCCCTTAAGGCTCTCGTTAAACCTGTAGGGTGGTTATGGTCTAGTAAGCTCCACCTTCCCTTGAAGTTTTTATTGCGTTGTTTTTAGTTGGAAATGTACTTAAAAGAGCTCATTGGATCTGTCTCTCTGTTTAATGATGAAGTGCATAGCTGTGCAGCTGGAGAGTAGATACTCCTCAAAAAGCACAGCTGTGTCTTTGTGCACTCAGTCATCACATGTACTTATATCCAATGTAAATGACACTCAGACTTGCCTGAACAGTTGAATATTCTGAGGGCTACAGGGCTTCTGTAGTACATTTTGTCATATATTCAGGTGAAGTGCCCTGTGAAGGTGAATTTATTTACTTCAGCCTTGCCTTGGTTCTTGTGTTGCCTGCATTCTTCCACCATTAATTCCTTCTGCACGAAGAGTGCCAATTAATCCATGATAATAGGTTGGGTGATGGTTACTGCAGTACTGGTCAGACTGCTCCTCCAGTTCTCCCCTCACCTGCAGGTTTTGTGGCTCTGTGAGTGCAGCACTGTCATGTTTACTGCCACACTTGCAGCACACCATGCTAAGTAAACAGATCTACTTTTACACACCAGGCTGTCACCTGGAAGATGTTCTCCCTCCTCTTCAGCTGTCTGTGTGAGATGGTGGGTGGACAAATAGGAATAGTAAAAAAATCAATTCTCCCAGCTTCAACGCATAAAGATGGATCAATTCCCAAGTTAGGAAGCAGATATCTGGGAACTTGTGGCTCTCATAGCCTGAAATCTTAAATTCCTCATGTATAAACAGCCAGCCTGCAAACTAACCTAACATAATTGAGTTTGCAGTTTTTTCCTTATGATTGGTATTGTTTATATACAGCTCAGTGTCACTTTCACTAAAATGCTACTGACTGGATGAAGTGCACTTAAAATAATAAGTATAGATTAAAATGATGTCATTTAAAGAATTACAAAAAAAAAAAAGGCAACCCAGGATGCTCTAATAAGCATTTCAACTGTCTGAAAATATTAAACTATGCTATCATCTTCTGCAGCATGGATCAAGTATCTATTTCTTCAGGCCATGTAGTATTTGAGGACGACAATTCAGAGTGGCTTTTCATGTATTTGGGACTAAAGTAAATCTGGGCTTGCACAGGCAGGTGACCATCATTGGCTGCAAACAGCAGCAACTTTGCACCATGGTATTTTAAGGGAGGCAGGGAGATGGAGCAAGGTACTGCAGAGTAATGCCTTATAGCTGTTCAACAGCTGAATCTGGAGTGCTTTGGTCATCTACATAGTTATGGATCAGACCTTAAAAAAACTCCATGAGCTATGGTAATGCCACCACCAATGAATCAGAACTCTGAGATCCGTGGTGGACTCCCCAGAAAATATTGCCAAATCTTGAAAATGGAATGCAACTTTACCCACTGCTTTTAAATGAAGACAGAATATTTGGAGTGGCTGAATGATTTAAAGAAAGCAACCAAATCTGCTGATTTAATAGCAGAGCCTGGAATCTACATTTCTGTGGTGTTTTTTTAGGAGCTGCAGGTGCATTTTCCAAGAAGGGAGGGTATAACAGGGAAAATGGGACATCAAACGATTTAATGATTTTAAGACCTTAACTGGCACATGGTCAGAGATTAATGTGAATATTTAATGATTCATTAGATAGTACAGAAGAGTTTCTACATTATTACTGGTACAGTATTGTATCAGTGTTGTGTTGCTGAATTACTGCACCAAAATCAGTGTTGGTTGGTAACTTTTCCTCTCTTTACTGAAGTGGATTCCATGTGTGTTATCAGTGGCTGTCATTCTTCATGCAATTTCTCTCTATCCCAACACTACAACAGATTTTACTGCTTATAAAGATACAAATCTCACGAAATAGGAGCTCAAATTGAGGGACAAAGCAACTGAAAAATACATGTAATTTCCCATTAACCACAGAGCAGGGTTGAGAAGGCCTCACCTTAGCAAAGATCCTGTACAAACCCTTTCTTTAGAAGTTGTTTCTTTAACAATATAAAATACTCTGCTTACTGAAAAGACATAAATCTCTTCTAGCAGGCAAATTCTAGTGGTCTGGGATCAAACCCACTAGAAATATGGAAAGTAGAGAGAGAGAGATTGGTGGAGCTGCAAGGGCACATCAGGTTCACATGTTTATTGGTTAGTTTGATTAAAGTAGTTTTTATCTCGGTGCTCAGCATTCAAGGTACATTTCAGTAGATATTACAAAATGATTCACCACTGAAATTCTGTTGCTGCGGTGGAAGAACAAGCTCAGGGTGTGGCTGCAATGTATGGTTCTGATTTCAGTGGTGCATTAATTATTGCTGAATTTCATCTGTTGCAACCTTTGGCTTACAGAAAATCATTTCAGTTCAGAAATCTCTCTGCTTAGCAGAGAAAGTTGGCTTGGTTTGTGAGTAAGCACAGGGGCATTAAATGTGTTCTGGTGGGACTCAGTGTTACCAAGAGAATAAGGCTTTAGTGCCTGCATGTTTTAAAGATAGTTTTCAGCCATAACAGGACAATTTTATGTCCCTTGATGCATGATGGCTTGCTTGAACATAATAAACCACATCTTACAGAGTTGTTTGTGTCCTGAAAGGATGCAGGCTTCTATGTGTCAGCACAATTTCTACATAATAAAATTCTTAAAGCTGAAGTTTTCTCCTTTTTTCTTGGGTAAGTATGGCAGTGAGGGCAAAGGTTACTTGGAGTTGTAAGAGTTTTCCTGCAAACTTGATGCCTCCTGATTACCTATCCCATTCTTCTGCTCAGCCCTCCATTCCACCTGTGAAGAAAGGAAAGGGCTGAGGGAGAGGGAAGCCATAACTTACCTGATGTGAGAAATACCCTACCTCTTGGATGCTACTAGAGTGAACATGTAAGAGCCTGCAGACTTAGTAAACTTCTTGCATTACTTACATTTAGGTGGGAAGAGACTATACAGTTCTACAGCCAAAGAGGGATATGGAGACAAATTAGAGCATATTTATCTCAAAGTGTTGCTTCCACAGGATATAGGTGCTGTCGACCCCAGGGTGCTTCCCAGCCGGCAATTAAAGCACCACAGAGCCTCTCACACACACACACACCCCTTCTCTGGTGGGATGAGGGAGACAATCAGGCCTGACCAATGCCCAGCAGCCCCTGAACAGTGCTCCCTCCTCGCCCTGTATTCCCCCCTAATTTTACTGCTGAGGTGACATCCTATGATGTGGCATGTCCCTTTGATCTTCTGGGATCAGCTGCCCTGGCTGTGTCTCCTCCCAGCTCCTTGTGACCCCCAGCCTCCTTGCTGGTGGGGTGGTGTGATAGGCAGAAAAGGCCTTGACTTTGTGTAAGCCCTGCTCAGCAATTACAAAAACATCTCTCTATTACCAACACTGTAATTCCCAGCTACTATGAAGCTACTATCCCAGCCAAATCCAGCACAGACAGCCAGTACATTTGTAAATACATTTCACTTTCTAGATCAGCTGTAGTTTGAGATCCTTACTGAAGTTCCAGTTCTTGAAGGATCTGACATCAGGTGACGTTTTTATCACTCATCTGTTTCTCAGCCCTCCAAATCAAATGTGCTGGGACTATTTTGTATAGTTCACATTTTGTATTTTATATAGTTCACATTTTGATGAAAACAGAAAAAAGTTGCCATAGGAATTATCTCCTGGACAGCCTGACTGTTTCTGAGTTTTCTTAATTTCTGGTTTTGTGTGAAACATATGGGAAGATTCAGCATGAAGTTCCATCTATAAAACAGTTTAGCTAATTAGACATGAGTAAGTCTTGCTGCTGCAGCTCTTTGCAGACCTCCTATCCCATACTGAGCTGTAAAATGAAGTTATATTAGTTATTATAAAAACCTGATATTGGCTTTGCATGTTTATAACAAGAAACTTTCAAAATGCCAGCTTAGCTTTTACAAGTTTGTTAGCTGACTTGACATCATAGCAATTTTTGGATGTGGCTTTCCCTGGTCCTGCTTCCAACTCCACCTGATGATTTTGTGTGATGCATTCATTCTGGACTTCTAACAAGTCTGTGTTATTGTCAAGTCCTCTGAATTAATGCAACATATCAATATAGATACATGATTGTATAGATACATGATCAGGACAATCATGTATAGATACATGATTGTCCTGATGAAAAATGCAAACACCCCTGCAAGCTGACCTCCGGCTGGCAGCTCCTTCAAATGTCTCATAACCCAGAGACTTGCTCCACTGCTGTTTTCATGATTGAGTGCAGTGGGTTTGCTTAAGGTGGGTGGGTGGTTCAGCTTTTACTTTAGTTAACTTCTACTGCATCACATTCCAGAGAAGAGGGTAATCCTGGATTAAGCAACAACATCTGTTAACGGTGGGTCAAAGTTATACCTTAGTTCAGGGAAGAGAGGGAGAAATGAGACTTAGTAGCTGGTATTGCATTGTATTAAGCAAGTGTTTTTATCTGGAGACTCCTTGTTACACCTGGATGACAGCTACTGCAACTTTGTACCCTCACAGGCCCCGGCAGCTCTTAGCACAGAGTAGGCACACAGCCTTAACAGGCAGGTGTTAAGCAATTAGCTGGCTCAGTCTCAACGCTGCTGCTCCTGTACATCACTCCAGGGCATGAACATGATTCTTCTTGAACTGTTTGCATGTCTGCCTGTCTACATTTAGGAGTTCTCTTTTTTTATACTTACAACTTTTCTGCTACAAAACCTGGAGTTATAGGATTTATTTTAGGGTGCAGGGAAAGTACAAAAGTAGTCATTTGTCCAAATATGTTAATGTAATGTGAAAAATGTAGTGAGGTAAAATGATTGGAAGAATCCTGTGTTCAGGAATTGGCCACTAATGCTAAAAAAATAGTTCCTATTTCAGTATGTTGGCTGAAAAAATATCAGTAGCCTGACAGTTGTATTCTAAATAGATATTCTTGGCAGGAATTGGTAACACTGTAGATTAAAATAATCTTGATTGTGCAGTCTCATTTTTGTTAACAGTTTTAATGGTGGGATCACATTTTTTGTGTATGGACCCATAATATTAAAGTTTGCATCTAATGAAGTGAATATTCCATGTGGCAAATGGGTAGTCTGCCTAAAGGCTGAAGTGAGGGAGAGACTTACCCATTTCTATTTTATGATGCTTTTGGGAAATGGAAGTGACTGTGGTTGTTCCAGACTGGTCTGGCTTGTAGTTGCCTTTGAGCAAACATAATGCTGGCATGAGTAGCCAGATATTTTTTTTTGCGACTATGGACATTGGAGCACAAAGTTGACAAGGCTTTTCAAACACTGATGATAGTTTTGGGGAATAAATTGGAAGGTTTTAATAACCTAAAAAATGTAGCTGAATTCAAAATCTTGGCAAGTTTGGGTTTGCTTATGGGGTTTGTGTGTTTGTTTTTGGTTGGGGGTTTTTTGTTGCGGTTTTTTTTTAGATTTGGTTTATAAAATTAATTTTGAAACTTTCAGCTTTCAGCAACTGTTAAATGCCTCATTTGTTCCAATATTGGCTTCTAAATGTGAATATTGAACTTTGAAGAAAACTTTGTGTTTACAACTTTAGAAAGTATTTTGAGGAAAAAAATTATAAATACTTAATTTATTATTCGGATTTCTTCTGTGTGCTGTCATTGACCTGACAGACTTGGAACTGGCTCTCTGTAGAGGAGCTTCAGTAGTAAGAATCTTAGTCCACACAGACAGAAGATGATTAACTTGTACAATAGTCTTTCCTTGCATGGGCTTATTCCTCCCTTATCTCCGTGCCTCCTCTAAATGTTTCATGAGAGAACACGGGAGGCGCTGGTTACACCTCAGTAGGAAACTGCAGCTGCCAGTGCAGACAGGAGGCAGCAGCTGACCCTGACACACGGCAGATGCTGTGAGAAGGCCTGGGCGGAGGAGGAGAAATTCATGGAAGGCAGCCTACAGTGGGCAAAGGTGCTGAGGATAAGCCTAGAAGGTGTAGTGGTATCTTGAGGAATGGCTTAGAAAAGGGGGCAGAGATGAGGAAAGATGGGAAGAGAGCTGTGGGCAGCCTGGATATCTGAACCCCTGGTGATGTGGGACAAGCAGTTGGGGAAAACTTCAGAGGGATGTATGTTGGAAGAGGTGAAAATGCAAAGCAAAGATTTTTGGTGTGTCTTTATGGAAATGAAGATTCATAGTGAGAGTGATGGGGGATGGTCAGACTCTCAAGAGAAGAGTGTGGCTGGAAAGTAGGAACCAGGTGTGGGAAAAAAAGAGGAGCCCCACTAAAATTAAGTCAAGCCCCACTGAAGCTAAGGTTCTTCCTACAGAGGTTTCATGACCAAATGAAGGAAGTGTTGATCTATAACATTTTTTCTTGTATATGATCTTTAGTACTTGACTTCTGGTAATTTTAGAAATATGTATCTTAAAAAATTTAAATTTCATCCATCTCTAAACCTATGCGTGTCTCTATTTGTTTTCTCTATTCTTTGGGTTTTTTTACCCTATGTTGCTTCTCTTTTTTTTTTCAGTCTCTTCAGTACTAGTTGTTCACATTGCAGTAGTACCAAAAATGCCTTCTGTGAATGGCAAGATACCTCTTCTCAGGAAAGTTTCTTCTACTGATTCAAGTCATAAGCCTTGACATTTTAATTAATTTTGAAAACATTCTTTCTGAGTATTGCTTTGCCTATAATTATTAAAATACTCAAGACCCCCATATCCAAAAAACCCCCCACAATGCAACCTTATGCTTTAAAATCAAATAAAGGGTTTAAGGGACCTTTCTCACTTTTTAAAAGCACCTTCTAATATGGATATTTCTCTGTAGGAGTCTATTTACTGGGAAAATATGGGCAGAAGAAAATCAGAGAAATCCAGGAACGAGAGGCAGCGGAGTACATTGCCCAGGCACGAAGGCAGTACCATTTTGAGAGTAATCAGAGGACGTGCAATATGACAGGTAAGATAAGGAAATAGCAACTGTTTTAGATAAGGGGGAGGTGTTTGGGGATTTATGCTACATATTGTCATGATGGAGGAGGAATAAGAAATGCAGGTAAATTCAAAATCTTAAGTAAATACTGGTGCATAAATAGAGTTGTTTTGCAAATATAGAGGGTCTGAACAGTAGAGGTTTAAAGAGATTTTAGGGGACATCTGCCCCTTTACCATCAATAAACGTGCAAGTATACATGCAGGTTACAAATTTTTGTCACTTCAGGACCCTTTTGTCTTAAACTGCATGTGATATTGAGGTGTGAAACAGCATTTAGGTTCAAACAATACTGTATTTACAGCAGGATTCTTTTATTCATTATAGCACATTGTTAGTAAGCTGCATGGAGAGCTTGGTGGGTAATTTTTAATAAGGAGCACATCAGCCCATCAGTTTCCTACACAGAAGATACCTGACTAGCTGGAGAGCAAAAAATGAAAATACTTTTTCTTACAGCACCAGTCTTAGGATTTTTGGAAAGGAGATGACAGAAAAGAATTTTAACAAATTCCTTGCCATTGTAAATACAGGCCATTCAAAACCATTTTTCGTAAATAAATTAGGCAGTATTTTCTTTTTCTGTTGAAATTTGTAATGACTTCTTGTGTGGCTGTAAGTCCAACCTGTTTACCCTGACCAGTTGGTATCTAATTTTCATCTTTTCCATTTTGTACTGCTGGGAATGATCTTGCTGCAAGGACTAGGTTTTTCTTTGCCCTTCTTTGTACAAAGTATCTTATGTTTGGCAGCATGCGTTGCTGACAAGATTTTTCATACTTTGTTCTTAGTATTTATCATGTTTTCCTTTTCCTGTTCCTGTCATATAACAGCAGATAAGACATTGTTCTGAAAGTGAAGGATTTTTTCCCACTAGCTTTCTCTCATAACATACCTTTCTCCTGTTCTCTTGCTGGAAAAAACAAACCTCAGATCTTTTTCTTCTCACTGGGAGAAATGCAGCAGTGCAGTTTTTTGCCAGATTTTCTTCTGGGGAATTGGAGGCATGTATATGCAGGATGTGCATACACATCTGCAGCTGGAGCCAGTAAAACCACATGGTCACATAAGGGCAGCATTGTGCCCCAGCTCCTGAGGGGCACACCAGTTATTGCCCTTAGGAGTATTCCCTGGGTTTCCTATTTTGCTTGTCCTCCCAGCTTTGCCTGTTGAGCAATGGGTATGCATCCTATAGCAGCTATTGACTGTGAGCTGAGGATGGGTTTATAATGTTTTGTTGTTGATGTTGACAGGTTTTATTGTTTGTTTTTTTTTTTATTTTAATAACAGTACTGTCAATGCTTCCAACATTGAGGGATGCCTTAATGCATCAGTTAAACTCTGAGAGTCTCACATCTCTTCTTAAAAATAGGTAAGACTGTCTTCAATGTGTTGAACTCACTTGTTTTGATGATAAGCTTTTTTTCAAATTATATAATGTAGAGAGGATGCAGAAATTTGGTTTAGTGTCCCATTGAATCATTAGTCTTAAAGTATTTTGAAATCACTATGTAAATATTTTGTCATGTTAGGTGTACTTTTATAGGTATGGCTGGCATTTTCTAAACTTACAGGAAATAATACTTCCTTTAATGTGCTGCAGTGAGCGCCATGTTTTTTGTTGAAATGGTTATAAGATGGGTAGATAAAAGTACTTGGAAGATCTAGTCCTATCTTAAACAGAACAGAATATTTTGAATGAGTTGTTGATGTTGTGTTTGTAGAAATGTTTATGTAATCTTACCAAGTTCAGACATGAGCAGTAGTGGAAAGTATCCAAGATGAGATTGCAAATGCATGTAAGTCATGAGAAGTAATTTTTTAAATTTTATTTTTGCAGTAGAACAAATAGGGACGTGTGAAACATTAGCAGAAATGCTTCCCAGTCAGAAAACACCTTGGAATTCCTTACAACTGCAGGAACAAATAGCCTGTTTTTAAATGCATAAAGTGCATAATAACATACCTTAAACATAAATGCTTGGCATATGGCACAGAGTAGAAGTGTTATGTTGGCAATTAACACGGGATTTCTGACTCACTCTAGACTGTCTTTCTAGTTTACCTCCCACTTGTTTATTTATACAGCTATAAGTTCAGCTGTCCAGCATTTAATAGGTTACCTATTCAGTCACTGCTTTTTTCAGTCCAAAAACTTCCACAAAGAGCAGCCTGATTTAAAGGGGGAATTGCAGCCTGAATGATGTTTTTATAATAAACTCTCTGAGTATTTGCAACTGTTACTGAATATTATTTACCCCAAACAACAAGAAACTGGGAAAGGCTAATTTTAATGGAATAAATGTATTTATCATAATAGAAGTCTTATCCAATGGAAAAAATTAAACTGAATGAACAAAAGAGCTTGTGAATCAAATATGTCATCTGAACCGTGCAACAAATAGTCTGTAATCCTTTGTTCAGTGGTGAAGATGTATAATACCTTAGTTTGTTCTCTGTAGCAAGCATTCTTCTATCAAGATACATCTGCTGTCTCTAAATTGTTTGACCAGTTGAGGTACTGTGGGGGTAGTATGCTGATGCACCTCTGAGTTCCAACAATCCTAGGGAAAATAGAGATTAGGCTTTTTTGTTGTTATTGCTATGCACTTATGAAAACAAATTTTTTTTTAATGCTTGCTACATGCAACATTCTTTAAGCATAGATGCCCATTTAGAGTGTATCTTACAGTAGAATTTGTGTCTTAATTCTTCTTATTTTACTTACACTGAGGAAGTTTTAAGTGGATGCTTGAAAGTTCTGAACTGAAATGTAGGGAAGGGGTTGTGAAGGCACAGATAATGGAATCAGATCAGCCATCAAAGCTCGCTCCACTTTGAAGTGATTCTTTGAAGAAGCTCTGCTATGCATGGAGGTATAGATTTCTTTGCTTTCCACTTCCTTTTGAGAAGATCAATCAAACAGCTCCAGACCCTTGAGTGCTGTTGTTGAATATACAAAAGAGCAGATGTGGAGATTTACCTTACTTTATGTCCCCGAAGATGTACTGTTTTTCTCACATAATTTGTATTGTGGCTTAACATGTTACGGATCTATGGTATCATATTTACAGATCATATTATGCCTAGATAATCTCCTTTAACTTAAAATCCACTCACTTCCTTGAATTTGGGTGGCCATTGGTACACTCGGGGTGTAAGGAGACTGAAGTCTTTAGAACTTCAGAGAAAATTTTGAAGAGGGAGCAGCACCCAAGATCACAGATAGTTGTTGCTCTATCTGTCCTCCTCTTTTTAAGGGCCAGTGATTGGATAAGATAAGGCGAAGTCCCTACTTCTGCAGCTTGCAGATGTTGCACATCTCCCATCTCTTCAGCACTTAGCTTTATTCCAAACCTCTGGTTTCTGTTTGCATTGCCCTTTGCTTCCATAGCAAGAACAGCCTTCCAAATAAATGTGAAGTAGAAGTTAAGTTTTGAGTAGCAGCTGAGTCTCAGTTAGTTGCAGGAGATGAAGACTGAAAAATTAATTTCCACTGTTAGGCTTAATACTTGCAGACTTTAACTGTTTCCTGGCTGCTGCCTTGCATTGTAAGGACAAGCTTTGTAAGCATGAGCTCTAGAAAATGTTTTGCTGTAATAGGTGCAAGTGTAGTTGGCTGATGATGTAGTGGCTTCCCTGTATCTCTTCGTTCTGCATGAAGAACTTACCCCTGATAAGTAACAACTATAACTTTGAATCCCATTACATATTTTATGTAGAAATATTACAGTATATTTTTACAAAGTCTTTCCTTTGTTTTCTTTTAGCAAAGCTTTAAAAACTTGCATAGAGTAGCTTGCAAAAACTGTGTGAATTGTTTATATGTTGCCACAGATCATGTATCTCTCAGCTATTGTTTATTTAATCTGTCTTGTTAGTTTTCAGAGTTGTGGACTTAATAGTTTATCAGTTTATTCACATTGTTTGATAGTGGTGAAAATAAAAATTTGTTTATGGAAGTGATAGAATGTTCAAACTAAGGCCAAAGTGCACGTTGTGCCTGTAAAGAGAAGTGATTTCTGGTGTGAAATGCTGGGGTTTGGGTGTTTTTTTTTAAATAAACTAGGTTAATGTAAAGTATAGGTTAATGTGAACTCTTGGCTCTAAATACTTACGTGTTAATTCTGATCCTAAGAAATTATCAAATGTTTCCCTAAGTGATTTTTACACTATCTGTCTTCCACAATAGACATACAGTAGCCATTCTTTACTGACACTGCTTAACAGGTGAGAATGGCTGCTGAAAATGTTGGATGGTTAGCTTGCTCTTATTCCTGCTGCTGTATTGCTAAGATTACCTCTGGACAGTAGTTATATTCAGTGTACTTCAGGCAGCTCAGATGTATCTATGCGATCTACAGTCTTGCTTTGTTGACTGCAGAATACAAACTTCTAGGAATTGATCAGGTCAAAAAAGTGAACACACCTCAACAAAAGAGAAAAGGTCAACATGTATTGTTGTGGATGGTGCAAGACTTCCTTTCCACATATGGTTGTTATCTCTTTGGTTTTTGATGATCAAATATGAACTTTAAACATGTCAGGCAATGGAAATCTTGCAAGACAATAGGACAATGAAAATCTGATCCTGCATTTATTACACACAAGAGGTCCTGCTGAACTGAGTCAACATTAAATGTATAGAGAGTCAAGGTCCCAGAAAAGATCACTTTATACCGTCAATGGCTTTTCCTGACTGCATGCTGTAGTAACTCAAAACTGATCATGTAAGTGTGTAATTGACATCACTAAATGCTACATTTATACATTAAAGTTTGAATATCTTTTCTATGCCTTTATAATGTGTTGTTTATATACTGCTTTCTTGAACAAGGCTTTTCTTGAATGAGAAATAGATCTGGGTATGATTTGAGTAATTATGGTAGCTAAATACATTCTCCTTAGAGCACTGCTATGTCATTTAACATACTCGTTAACTTCCAAGTAAAATGTAATTCTTAATATTTCCATTTATTTTTCCCACAGGCCAGCAAACAAGTTAGAAATATGGGAGGATTTAAAGATTATAAGTAAGTGGAAATGAAAGATTACATCTGCATAATTATTTAGTGTAGATTTAAAATGTCTTTCACACCATTTAAAACGAACTTTACACTGGGTTGTTTCAGTAGATACAGAGATAGCATAACACACATGGCAAACCTCCTCCTTGCCCCTGAACCCCCAAAACTTTTCATAAAGGAACTTTTCTTAGCCCCATGGGAAATTAGAAGCTCAGAGACCAAGGTGAAGAATTTTATTGGCCTTCCTGCTACTCTGCTCAATAAAACTTTGTGAGAGATTTCTGTGCCATTACAATGAAATGAAACTAGTTTCAGAAATTCTGTGCTGGAAGTAATGGAAATTCAATCAGAAATGTAGGTCAGCCCTTACATGGCCAGCAGTTCCCTCTTTTTGAGCCTGTTGGAGAGAGCCACCGTAGCGGTGGTCATGAAGCCTTTGGATCATCATCTTATTTTTTGGCTGGTAGAAGCAGTGGAAGGGAAGAAAAAAGTAAACTCAGATAATTATGCAGTGAAATTCTACCATTATGCCTTTCCTTCCTTTTGGTTTTTTCTCCTTTTCATAACACCTTTACAGATCCTACTTTTGATCTGACTCCTTTCTTCCATTCTGTATCTATTCATGATGCTTCTTCTACACGCCCTCATTGCCTACTGGCTGGTAGCTGATGCTCATTTTAATCTTCCTTTTTTAGATCTTAGCTGCTTCTGTCTCAGGTAATGTTTTTGACAAGCTCCAGTTGTGTCTGAATTGCATGATGAGGGCTAACATAGACTGTCTATTTCCCAGTATAATGAAGAAAGATGATTTGACACGAAACATTTTCCTTCTGGAACAACTTGTATGATTTTTATTTTCTTGAAATAACTTGTGTAATGTGCAGAATGATATTAATATAGGACTTTAAATGGGACACTTTAGATGTAGATTGTAGATCCAGCGCATTAGACTGATGGCCATCTTGGGTGTGTGTTGTGAAAACATGTTACGACAACCAGTGAGAGAAATGTGACTGCATATTTAAAAGTAATCATCAGTTCTGAGTCTTGCAGAGCACTCTCTCCCCTTGACTCATCCTTACTTCCCTGACTTTCAGTCACTCTGTTTTGTGTTCCCAAGGCTTCACACGCAGTATTGTCGCTGTGTACAGCACCTGTATGCTCGTGGTTCTCCTGCGCGTGCAGTTAAACATCATTGGCGGTTACATCTACCTGGACAACGCCGCGCTCGGCAAGAACGGCACAGTAAGTGTCCTGCTTGCTTTCACAGGTAGGACTTGAACTTCCCTGCAAGGGAAAGGATTGGTTGGTGACATGCAAAGGGCATAGCTTAGGACTGTTGGAATGAGACCAAGGGTCCTTACAAGACTGGGGTACACGGAAGCATTACTGGCAGTACAAAATATTGATGTCCTTTAATAGCATCTAAATTTGGATGGTGTGGTGATGCTGTTGCTTACCTGAATACCAGCAATATTGGAGAATGCCTTTTGTCTGCATTTGTCTTGCTTAAAGAAGGCTACTTTCTCTCTAAACACCAACATGACATTATTTCTTTGCTTTGATTTTTTGTGAAATGGTAATACCATGTGAATGATTCAAGATATGTAAGCAGAGGTTATGTGTATTATTATGTCTTCCTAGTACATACATTAATTCCTCCAGTTAAGTTTTTCTGAGATTAAAGAAAAATGTTATCTTTGAAATTTTGACTATTTGGTTTAACTCCAAAAGGCCATCTACCTAAATGTTTGTTGGTGGGGACAAGCAAGGTAGAAGAGCAGTTTTTGTTGATATAGTGTATCACTGCTAAATAAAAATAGATCACTCCCACAGTAAACAAGTACCCCTTGTAGAGAGTGGGACCTGCAAATTGCTGGATGTCTCATCTAAAAAAAATGGATACAAGCTGATTAGTTCTCGTCTGCCCCCCTGTGATAGCTCCTGCTGAGAGTCAAGGAACAGCATGTCAAGTCAGGATGGAGAAAAGCTTTTAATAGGAAGGCCAGAGTTGACTGAGGTAGTTCTTCATTTTGTAAAACCTGAAAAAGCTGTTTTTGAAGGGCAAGATGAGTTTGAACTAGAAACATGTTTCATTTCTGTTAGTTTTGCAATAGAGGAGTGGGTTGACAGGGCCAGCTGTGAGGTATTCCCTTGGGACAAACTGGAATCCTGTCTTGGTTTCTGAAAGCTTCTTTTCTGTCAGCTAAGCTTTTATTAGATTTCGGCATAAATAACTTACTCCACTAGATTTAATTTCTGGGGTGGTGGAGAGTCTAGTTTTACCTGCAGTGCAGGTTTTTAAGAGACTTTCCTTTAAGTGAATGAAAAGTGAAAGATTTTTCTGTGCCACTGAAGATGGAAGAGAGATCTGTGTAGGTTTGAAAAAAAGAATGCCAGAAGACTTCTGACAGATCTAGGGGTTGGGCAGGAAGAGTCAGTACACAGTTGAAGAGAGTGTGGCAATCTGTTTGCTGAAGAGTAGTACGAAGATTAAGGAAATGATTTTTGAAATTATTTTTGCATTGTTCTCTATTGTTGACAAGTTACAGAACTGTTGGGTTTTTTTTCCTCCACAGACGCCACTAGCTCCCCCTGAAGTCCAGCAGCAATATTTATCAAGCATTCAGCACCTTTTAGGAGATGGTATGGTGCTTATTATGAGCTAACTACACTTACAAAATTCTACCTTTTTTGGGACTTGAACAAATCATTAGAATAATTTTTACTTTCTTCCTTTTAGGACTGACTGAGTTAATAACTATTGTTAAACAAGCTGTGCATAAAGTTTTTGGAAGGTAAGAGCCTGTATTTCTCTGTGGTTAGCTTTTAAGTTTTATTGTGATGACTGTTCCCAAAATAAAGAGTTTTATAAGAGTTGGGGGGGAAAAAAAGCAGGCATATTGACTTTTTCAAAACAATGCTTTTATTATAGCAGGCTGTGTCTGCCAGTGCAAACCCACGTGGCTGATTGGAGTCTTGTTACTTCTAAATATGTTATTGGTAGAAAGAGAAAGCAGCATTACTCATTTTGCAATCAACACTGTAGTCTTTTTCCTTTCCAGTATTTCCCTTAAGCAGACCCTGTCTCTTCTGGACCTGGAACAGAAACTTAAAGATATCAGGGAAGTAGTGGAACATAAAGATTCGGATCAGATTGCATCTTACTCTCCCTTATGTCATTATCTGATGCCAGATGAAGAAAACCCCTTGGCTAACCAGGTACTTGATTCAGTTCCTTTCACTTACCTTTTTTCATTCTGCTTTTTTTAGGGGTTATTTTTTTTGGAGAAGGAAGGGTGCATAACAGTCCTCTAGTGTACCATGGCATCTGTGTCTTTAATAAATGGCAAAGCCTTTTCCATCATAAATCAAGTGTCCTTATCTCTTTAATCTGGGCACAGTTGTATTTTCTTCAGATTTGATAAAAGACAAGTGTCACCCTCAGAATGTCAGCTTTGTGCTCAGAAATGCAGCCCAGTTACTTCCTTTAGTCTGTGAAAGAAGCTGTGACACAGCACAGTTTAACTCAGTTTACTAAGATAAATTATCTGCATTTGTGTACTGGCAATATTCATGGAGTGTTGGAGCATCTTGCCTGGTGCAAAGGAGAATGGTGTGCTGAAGTCCTTTGATGCTTTGGGCTGAAAAACGAACAGGAGTCAAGAGAAAAGTGGATCTAATCGCAGTTGCAACATCAGTTTCTTAAATTTTGTGAAGATGTTTGTCTGTATTCACACCACAGGCTGGAGAAAACTTAACTCTTTACTTGGTATTACACTGGTGTAATGAGGAAACCTGGGCTTCAGCATGTGACTACATGCGCTTATTGCTTTATTTGATATGCTGGGTTGATTTCAGTATTGAAGGTCAGACTTGGAAAAATGACTTCCTCAAATAGTCTGGTATTTCCTGCTAGTATTGTTTTTAGCTAAAAATCCTATGCTGAGCAATTAAAACACAAATTATAAAGAATCTCATTCACAAAAATATTTTCTTTTATATTTGACTTGTACATCTTGACTTAATTCCATGATACTCAACTTTTCTATTTCTACTCTTGTTCTTACGGTTGCTGATGGCACTTACTAATAGCGTGTGTCTTTGGTTTTTCTAGGCCTGTGGACTCACAGAGAGAGACATTGCTACAATTAAATTACTGAATGAAACTAGAGATATGCTAGAAAGGTATAAAGAAATATGCTGTATTCACATTAAACTCCTCCTCAAAACTATTGTTTATGTAAGACAGTTACTCTCATACAAAAAGCTGACAACTTTTCATTTGAGAAGTGTGACCGTTCTGCAGTAAATTTTTATATTTATCAGGTGTAGGCTGGGATTTTCAAAATTTGTGGGCTCTGAAACTTTTAAAGAAATAATGTTGCCTTAATGAGACCCAGGATGTCCTTGGCAATAAATGAGACCTAATATCTCTCCCTCACCTGTTCTGTAGTTATGTAGGAACAGAGGAGTATTTCTCTTCTGCTAAAGCAGGGTAACTTGAGAGTAATTTTATTGGATTTACTTGCTTTGATAAAGTGAACACTGGTTTTAGCTTATTGGAACTGATTTTTAATGCATGGTTTTGAGGGTGGTTGTATGTGTCCTTTGAAGAAACTGAGATGTCCAACTGTTCATACAGTTTAGCTGCTAGGGATGCAGGGCACTTTAAGGTTAAGTCCCTTCTATGTTATTACTTAGTAACAAAGAGAAGTGAGGAATGCTTCAGGTTTATCTGTGTTTTAGTAATCTTAGGGTAGAGTTCAGGTTGTTGGGGGAGCTGGTGTTTCATGAGGTGGCAATGCTAGTGGCATTTGTCTAGCTCACAAACCACCTGCAAGGGCAGGCACACCTGTGGCACTGAATATTTGCAGGGCTTTTTAGTTTGAAAAAAATTAAACCCAGAAATAAAAACTTTTTTTTTCTATTATTCTTTCTTTTCAGTCCAGACTTCAGTACAGTTTTGAGCACATGTTTAAATAGAGGGTTCAGTCGACTGCTGGACAATATGGCAGAATTTTTTAGACCTACTGAAAAGGACCTTTCTCAAAACAGCTCTGTAAATAGGTAAATGTTTTCTATTGTTGTGGTTCTCATGTCAGTAATGCTTTGAGTTCATAGTGAGTTCCAAAAAGGCTCTTGATTTTCCTGCTTTCTGGGAGTTCTTGTGCTGGAAATATTCTTCTGCTTCTTGCTCTTCAATGATCACTGCATTCTCCTCGCTGTGGCCAAGTAGGCAGCTAGGAGAATTCATGTTTCCTCCCACCCATAAAAACACTAGAATTAGGTGAGGTTCTTTCCCTTTGGCAGACCTAGAAGTAAAGATCAGATGACCTGTACCTTCCACTTCTTGCCTGTGTCCAGGCAGAGTGCCTTTTGGGCTGGGGAGGATTTACTCTGGCAGAGGTGCTCAGTGAGGCTGTGAGAAGGCCAGCCCTGCCCTGCAGCCCGTGAGCCCCAGCCTCCATCTGTTACTGTGCCTCTCAAGGAAGGGGTGGGCAGTGCCCTCATCCTCCAGTGACAGGGAGCCAAAGCAGGCCTTGGAGCTTTAGGTTTCACTGGTATGCACATAAAATGCAGTAACATTCAGGATTTTTACATCCTCCTTGAAGAATGTTTAAAAATAGCTTTTATTTTGAAGTTAACTTTGGTTTTAAGCAGTGTGGTGAGAGCATTACAAATCCAAAAGCTGGGTTCAAATTCTTGAAATACTATTTCTCAAATAATAAAATTAAAACTGGAATGATAACTGGGTTTATGTATGTTTATTTTAGTAATTATTGGCTTTCAGAGAGTTATGTTTTAATATATTATTAATATATTATTTACATCACTTAAAATACCCCAAAGTCTGTAGTTTGGCTGTCTGCCTAAGCCTGGTTTAGTTTGAAATAGCATGAAATTGTAGACAGGCACTTCTATGACCTGTCTGTTTACATACACATGTGAAGACTGATTAAAACAAATTCTCTTGCATGAGAAGTGTGAAACTGCAATAGAAACATGAACTGGAATTGAATTGGTACTTCTCTATATTAAAGGAAAGCCTTGATATGGAGAAAAAAACCTTCATCCATACATGTTAGTTTGCAGTCTTTCAATTTTTACTTTTTAAGTGGTAATTAGAATTCTATAATCACAGTTTAGTGGTGTGCTGTGTCAGAGCAGGTCAATATTTTTTGTTCTTTCCTAGTCTTTCCAGTGTCAGTCTTCCTTTAGCCAAGATAATTCCAATAATAAATGGACAGATCCATTTAGTATGCAGTGAAACACCCAGTCACTTTGTTCAGGTAAGAATATGCCTTATTTACAATATCCCAAGTAAAATCTTGAAATTAATGTTGTATATTTCTTTTTAATAATTTAAATGTTTAATTTCAGTGGTTTTAAAATAAATTGAAAGCAATTGCTGTAACAAACTTTTTGTCAATTTGTATCTTCTAAAAATACACTGTTTTTCTAGAACAACTTTCTTCTGCTGAACCCTGCAGAAGCACAGACTTCTTGTCTTGCCTTGGTTCTACTTGCAGGTGTGCTCCTAAACTGTTCTAAAGCAAGAAGTTTGAGTTGTGCCTGGGGGTGTGCCAGGTGCTTCTTTTAGGAATTCTGTACTACAGCACAGGCAGAACAGTGGGGAATGTGTTTGAGTAAAGAAATTTATTTTACACATTTCTTCCAGGACCTGCTGATGATGGAACAAGTGAAAGATTTTGCTGCTAACGTTTATGAAGCCTTTAGTACCCCTCAGCAACTAGAGAAATGACCTGCACATTTTTACAAATGGATGGTGTATTTATAACAAATCCCTGGTGACTACTGATGAGACTTGGGTTAATTTTGTAATGGTGTAGGAGTGGCAGAGCAGCAGAAAGAGCACTGTGAGGAAAGTGGGAGTGAGCCCATATTTTCTTCTAACTGAATTATGTTTCACCCATTAAAAATATTCTTGTTCAAAGAAACATTATACATGAAGACATTTCTCTTAAAAAAGTGGTTAAACCCTTCAATAATTCTTTGGGGGTTGTTTATATTGCATCTAAAAGGCATCTGGTGGCAGTATTACGCCACATTACTAAAAAAAACCAATTATGTGCCTGGGGTGTGTTAAGTTTTGGGAAGAACTAAAGACAGATTATCTAAGAATAGCACAGAGCAGCAGAATGAAGTAATCTTTCCCCAGATTCTTATTTCTATTGAGTAAATTTTTTCCCCTTAACTTTGCAAATCTTGTTCCAAAGTCTCTCACTCTTCAGAAAGCTTTTGCCAATGGATGCATGTTCCCCTTGAACAAGCTGGGCGTCTGCTCTCTCTGTTACTTAATACTAAAGGAATGTGGTTTTTTAGACATTCTCTTGTTTATGCTGTTCAAACAGCTACACTGTACACATTACCTTGTAAATATTTTATCTTAATTTGTATTAATTTTAAGCCCAATTGTCTGTATTGTAATAAAATAATTTAATGTATCATTTTTGTGTGTATTAACATTACTAGCAGGGAAGAGAATAACCTGATCTGGCCAATCACTCAAAATCCTGACAGAGTTGAAAGAGTAAATTTAACTTATACAGTACTAATTTTGCACTCACCAGCATTACTCAGGGAAAATAAACCTTCAGCCTCCACACTAAAACAGAATTCATGCTTTTTGTTGTCCTTTATCTCCTCCTCTTTGCAAGTTCCACCTTCTGTGTCTATCCCTACAAATCATGACACATGATGAGTTTGGAAATTTTTCAAGTTGGATGCAGTCTACTCTGCTTAAAATGTTGCTTCTTTGCCAAAGTTGAAGATCCCTAGCAACTCTTGATTATTTCTCTTTTTTCAGAGTTAAGCACTGAAGTATGTGTTTTGTTTAATAGTCCACAGAAAGGACCCTGGTAACAAAGGCTGTAAAAACAAGTGAGTTTTACCCATGTAAAAATTATACCAAATATAAAAACCCAACCCTCTCCCCGTTTACCTGTGTCACAGTAATGGATGGAGTTACTCAAGAATAGGAAAGTAAAATGAATTACTTCCATGATGAGAAATTATGATGTACATATGCATTGCCTGTACACATTTGTGATGAATTCCTAATCCTTACAGGCCTGTTCTGCAGGCATTACCCTACTCAGCTGAAACTGCCAGCTACTACTAGTTAAACACACTTGGAAAAAGTATATTCTTTTCTCTAAACCTGAAAGTTTTTACTGTGCAATTTTGTGGAAGGTAAATTTCTTGCATTAAAGAGGGTGTACAACTGACTTACGTGCATCTGAACATGAGCTTGAGCTTTATTCTTTCTTTTGTCTCTTGAAGTCTAGTGCCTGTTTCCCCCCCACCTCATTCTTCACATAATTTGGCCAGAAACTGACTAAACCAAGTGTAGAGGTCAAGGTAGCTGCTCAATGTTTCACACAAGTTCAAAGAAACAAACTGCATGCAGAGGATCAATTATGTAGTGCTAGACCTTGTAAGGTTTGCTCCATTCCATCTTTTTATAACAGCCCACCTCTCATAGAAAAAGTGAATTTATTGTTTTTTCTCAGTCAAACAAGTAAGCTTAAAACTATAACAAAGAGCAAAACATCAGCATTCCGTGCTAGCCATGGCTCTGGCAGAGTATGGCTCAGTTTACATCAGTCAGTTGTAAGGTCCAGCCCCACTGACATGGCAATTGCTGAGGAGTCAATTGAGGTAGAGCAATAACCATTCCCTTTTCTCCCAGGGCAACCCACTTCAGCAGTTCCTTGTACCCAGCCAGCTTCACCTAAAATAGAAACACACACTATAGTTACAACAGCACCTTTTCAAAGTACACAAGTGCAATATTGACAAAATAAATATTGATCCATAGCTACCTTACTCACCAAGTATCCTTAAATGCCACTTACCAGCCAAATGATTTAATTAATTAATTTAATTAATTTCTAAAGGTAATGGGAAAATATTTTCAAGTAGATATGCAAGTGAAAAAGCTACTTGTGTTGGGTCTTGAGAAGTACTTAGGGCTGTAGAAGTACACGAACACCTTTTGGAAGCATTTGGGTGGGATTTAGGTCTAAGCAGGGATCTAGGAGCCACAGTACAGTGCTTTGCATCCCCTGTTTCCAAACTGCCTGCTTCCCATGGTGAAACTTGTCTTGAAATGAGCAGTGCAGCCAGGTATCTCAGAGAAAGCTGATCTGAAGAACTAAAAACCACAAACAGGTTGATATTGTCATTTACACCAGCTGGTGACCTGCTGGAGCAGCTGCAGACCAATCTCTGCTGCTGAGGAACAGTACTTTCTGGTGCACAGAGTCTAGCTGTCCCCCCCCACCAAATTCCAGAGGCATCTCCATCACTGCTGAAATGACTCTTTCTCCCCTATCATGGAGCTGTCTTGGCACCAGTCAGACTACTTTCATATGGAACTCGACCAGAAGGGGCAGTCCAGAAACACTCCTAATGGATTTCAGCAGCTAATGAACTTACAGTGCATGACACCAGAGCAGAAGCCAAAGAAGGGAAAAGAAAAGAGGATTCACTAAGCCAAAGTGAATCCTCCCTTAAATGCACAGAGTTGATACCAACTGCTGCTTCCATCAGGTTACTTGCTACTTGCCAGTGGGTGTGGCATCACTGTCCTCAACTTCTGACCTCCACTTGGTATAAGATGCACATCTGGGGTCACACTGGTTGCTCTTCAGACTCTGGGCAACAAAAACCTCTGTGTACGTTCCCCTCCTGCAAGGCTTGGACTTCAAACAACTGCATTACAGCATTACCAAAGTCATGAGGACTACTTCTAAAGAAAAGTCATGCTGACTTAGGAGTCTACACAGGAAAACAGGAGGGGTGGCAAAGTTTTTTCCCCCTGCTCCTTGGCCTCTGTGATTCTTAGTTTGCAAGCTAAAACAGATCCCAGCAACCTCTCAGTCTAACTTTGCTGATGAACACCCCACTGGGAGGACTATGACAAGGAGGTCCCAGAAAGAAAAACATTTTGCTGGGTCTCTTCCAAAGTACTCTGTCCTAAGAGCTATGCATTCCCAAAGGTGCCAGAAACTTAAATAAAACAAGATGGAACATGACACATCGTAGAAGGAGGGGTGTGTGTGCACTGTTTTTTACCTGTGTTTCTCCAAGCTTAGCCTGTGGCTCGCCAAGTTCCAGAACCCCAGAGACGGGCCAGTTAAGGAAGATAGCATTGACTTTTCCTTCTTTAGGGCTGAAAGTGTACCTGGTTGGAAATGGAGACCAAAAATGCATGTCAGCTTTTCCTTGTAAATTTTTAGTACTGATACATAAGAGTGCTTTCAAACTGGAAAAATAGGTTAGAAAAAACAGGATTAATTACATTTTCACACACATAACCACCTTGTCAGATGAATTATGCCCTTTAACAACATACTATGTGTTGAAAATTTGTTTCAACAAACTAGAGGTAATGAAAACTATTAAAGAACTGAATTCAGAGGTAAACATCTGTAGTAACTTTAGCACACTGTAACAATTCACCCATGAAGGAAGGAGATACTTGCAGGACAAGGAATCATTAACAGATAAGTGTATGTTATTCAGAAAAACATGGTAATTCCCATCATACACAACATGCAGACTAAAAGAATTTAAAAATACAATGAGTGGTAGTTTCCACCTTGCAAAGCTAATTTTTAAAAATGCTATTATCAATATGCCATTGGAAATATTGTGGCATACACCTGAAACATTCTTCCCTCCTTCCTTCATTTAGTTACAATTTTTTATTGCTCTTGAAAGGGATTTTAACAAACAGTCAACAGTTCAGCATCTCCAGGCTAAAGGCAGATGGCCAAATCTTACTGGGAATGGGAGTAAAAACACCCACTGAGACAAGAGGGTCAAGACAAAACCATGATGGAACACAAAGTGGTTAGAGAAGCTACAAGTAACAAGTACAGAGGGGACGCCAGAGACTGGCTGTATTTAGCAACCAAATAATTGCTGTTATCTTCCCACTTTTTTTCTAAACATCAAGTGACATTGACTATTCCTTTGTTCAGATAAATCCTTCATAGCAATCTTGTATTTCCAGATTTTTCATTTCTGTTGCCCACTAGAAGCAGAGTATTACCTAACAGATTAGCCTACACCAAGAAGCAAAATATCACCAAAGAAATGGTTACAGCTTTCCTTTCAGCCTCAGCATCATCCCAAAACTCTTCTGTACCTACAGCTTTATACACATTTCAGATGCAGTCACTTACACTAACAAAGGCAGTGATTTCTGCAGCATGAAGTCATTAGGGATCTCAAAGCTTCACAAAACACTGGTGCTACGTTCCAGAGCCTGCATTTTGGTTCAGCACTTACCAGACTCCAGGAGTGAGTGTGTCGTTCTGTGCTCTCCATGGCTTCGTTCCATAGATGGCCTCTCCATTGACCTTCAGCCAAGCGCCCACCTGCCTCAGGCGCTCCTCAAACACAACAGCGATGCGGCCATCGTGAGTGGGCCCGATATTCATCAGGAGATTTCCTCCACAAGACACTGTTTCTGCAAGTTGCTGAAGTGTTTTTAAACAGACAGAGCATATGGTTATGAGTAATGAAGTCACATATTTGAAATATTTTCTGAGGTCTGCTGTACTGCTTCAGAATGATGAACCAAATGAGTTATGCTACTGATGCATGCTGAGACTTCGGGGTTCAACCCAAAAGTTAATACAAAATTAAGCTCCCATAAAACAAAGCTCTGCTGTCAATTTTTAGGTCCAAAACCAGCCCCAAATATCTTCCTGCACCAATATGTCTGGCTGAATCTACATTACAATCACATCCTCCAACTCTTTATCATTTCAACTTCTGCAAGAATGTAATGAGAATTTTACAGATGATTTTTCTGCATCAGAGTAGAATAAGGCAAATAGTTGCTACTTCATCTTTATTGACTCTTAGAAAAGGAACTTCCTCCTGTTTGATGTTTTTCCTATTTTACAGAAACTTTTGTAAAACACAAGGAAGCCTCCCACAAAGCCTATAAAGTTTGTATTCACATCCACACTGCCCTCCAGAGATCATGGACTGAGATGCATAAGCCTGAGAAACAGACAGGTGGAGACAAGCTGAATTTGAGTTAATTCAAACCTTCTGGCTCTAAAAAGAGGTTACTTCAATTTGAAATTGTCTTTTGCAAGGACAGCACTAGAAACAGATTTGGATTAAGCAACAATAACAATCAATCTTTCCCTCACTAGCTGAATTTTGCAATTAAATGCATTATTCTGAAAGTCTGATCAGTCTTCCTTTCATTCAGGTTTCTTAAGCTTCAAATCTTTTTTTAATACCTCACACTAGTAGGGGAATCAATGTTCTAACAACACCAGCTGTCTGCTTCTGATAGTGTTTATCTGTATGTCTGATAGGAAAGTTTCTCACTACAAAGTAAAACTACTGCTAAGTCATAAACGGTTTCCATCTGTGAAGGGGAAAAGATGTAGCCTTCCAGCAGGAGTTCCTAAACAGGAGCTGTAAAACTGCAACTGTTTGCTTCTCATCAGCTTGCACAGGCAGTTACCAGAGAAACTTAGTCCAAAAGATGAGACTGTCCAGATCAGTCCTTGGCCAGTTACTCACAGGGAAGGTGGCTTCTAAGAAACTGACTGAATTTTTACTAGAAATTCACTCTCTAGAAACAACTAAGAGAAAGAATAAGAATTACATGGATATTCCATCCTGCCAGCTTTAGGCTGGAAATTAACAAAATGATTTATCATTTCATGGATTCACTACTGAATTAAAATCATCTTATTCATAAAAGCAGATACATAACCGAACCGTTCAACAGCAGTAGCAATCAGGAGAGAGAATGGGCAGTGGCAGCAGCCCCTGTGGTACCTTCACCAAGTCCTCGATGGAGAGGTAGTCTGGGAGCCGCGCGTCCCTGCGGTAGCCCCAGGAGCTGCGGTCGATGGTCATGCAGTTCTCCCACTTGTGCGGCAGGAGGTGCCCGGGGTTGTAGCGGTCGCTGCACGTGTAGAAGCCGCCGTGGGCACAGATGCTGCCGGATCCCCAGCGGTCATTGGTCACTACGGTGTCCCGGACTGGGCTGGGAACAGAGGAGTTCTATTAGTTTTTTTCCACAAAATGCAGTCACAGCCAGTGTAATTCCTTCCCACACTTACCCCTCCCAGGAACTAACATTTTGGATGACTTCTGTACTACTGATTTATTACAATAAGATTAAGTACAATGTCAGGAATTGTACCCTCATGCTTTGCTAACAAAAGGTCCAGATCAGAATTTCTTAGGGGAATAAGCTGCAGACTTTTACAGGAGCTCTGCCAGAAATCACTCAGCACATAGCCACTGCCAGATGTTCAGTCTGCAATGACAACAATGTACCCATATCCTCAAATTGTCCTGCTATCCTGTGTTTCTGTGCGACAGCAAATACTTGGGGAAGACTATGATTAATCAGAATAGCCTATACCATCTTAGTTGATTAATTTGCCAGTGTGTTTAAAAAATACAAAACAGTCTTTTTCTAAAGCCAGCTTTGATAGTTCTAGGAAAGATCTGGATTCTCTATTAATTCAGGAGAATTAATATTTTGCTAAGTCCTCTTAAGCAGAAGTAGCAGGTTCCACAAAATAAACAGAAAATGAAACAAGCTTGACACAGAGCAGAATTTCAGATAAGGAGCTAAACCAGCATCATTATGTACCTGTCATTATACAGCCAAGCCAGGAAACCAGTGCTGTTCCAGTAAGTATCTGGAGCATTTCCATCCCCATCAGACCAAATTATTTCTGGCTGGTACTTGGTCACAATTTCATAGAGTTCTGGTAATGATTTGCTGGTTGGAAACTTTCTTGTCTTAAAGGCATTGGTGGCATCCTCAAGGAAGAGAGGATTGAACCATTCAAACAGGGAATGGTATAACCCGAAACGCAAGTCAGTCCTGTTTCTAACAGACGTTGCTAGTTCAGCAACAAGATCTCGCTTTGGTCCCACATCAACAGCATTCCAATTCCAAGAATATTTGGACCCCCACAAAGTAAAGCCTAAAAAGAGAAAAATCAGAGGATAAGAAAGAGAAGAAGAAGAGAGGAAGTTACAGTTCTTTCTGGAAAGTGGTTGGAAGTGTTGCAAAAACCAGAGTAATATAAATGATATGTAATTACATTGTTGTCATGGTATAAAGTGCCTACAACCTGTTTATGCACAATGACAGTAGTTTTAACATCAGAACACCATGTATTTTTTAATGCATACACATTTATATTTTCCAGTTCTGTACTGCTTAGGATAATTAAGTCTATTCATATGTCCCAATTAAATTAACTAGAATACTTTTAAGGCCCCTTCCAACACAAGGCATTCTCTAACTCTATGACTGTGAAATTTACCAAAAAATACAGCAGCTTTTGAGGCTTCAAATGAGGCATTACATCAAATGTGAACTGTAAATACACAATCAGCAACTGGAAGATAGAATTCTTTCACAGCTGCAGAAAGCCCAAGCTATCATTTGTATTCAAAGACTGAATTCCTCTCTTCTGTTTCCATCTCATGCAAATGTTCACTTTTGTTTGCCTTGATATTTATAACAGCTCAATCAACTACTTTGTACATGTATATAAGGAGAGGGCAAAACTTCCTGAAGCAGCTTTTAAAACATCAAGATTAAATATCAGGAGGGATGTGACCTTTCAGACATGCCCCAGTCCAGCACAAGCACTTACAAATACTATTGCACTGCAAACTCAGACCACTGCCAGAGGAGCTCCACTCTCACCTTCTAATCCCTTTATACTCACTGCCTAATAAATCTTGTGCTATTTTTGTGAACTGGATACATGCAATTGTACTGACTAAATGACCTAAAAATTCATGCACAAGGCTAAATGAATCCTGGTTCTTTTGAAATTACTGGGAATTTCACCACAAGCATCATCAACATCAAGATTTATGTATGTCAGAGCTGGGATTAAAATTGACACATCACAAGTTGCCAGCCTTGAACCCACACCTCACAAAGACCAACAACATTCATTAGATATATTGTAGTATAACTTAATATTTTATACTTTCTTTGCTACTGTATTTCCTTCCAGAAGCTCTTTTTTTTAACTTTTCTCTGTAAAGCATCTTATAATTACAGTGCTAAAAAACCAGTTGTGCCTGTAAAGCTACAGGTCTTATTCAAGGTTTTGGCTTCTGCGTACTATATCAGGAAGAGCTATACTGTCCTAAATCTGAAGTTGACTCCTGGAATATGCTCCTAAATTCCTTGGAGAAACCAAGGGCGTTTGTTAACAGCCTGCACACAGCAGCTCTCCAAATGTTCAACAGTGCAGAATTCAATTTTATGGTTCCTTCAGCAATAAATTGCACAGAAATACGAAATAAACTATGGGCGCTGCAGGAAGCTTTCAGCTGCCACCACCACTCCAGGCTCTCTTACCTACAGAAAGAGAACAGTGGCACAACCTATTGCTCCTCCTATGCAAACCCCATGGCCACAGCTGTTTTGTAAGAGTCAGAAAAACACTTGCACATTTCTTGGGTGGTTTCTGTTTTCTCTTTGGCTGTGGTGGGGCAGGTAAGCCTGCTTGGCTTTCTCTATGTCTCTTAGAAGGCAGGAGACAGACCTGCTTTTTTCACCAGTTGACAGAAATGCAGCAATTACTAACATTCACAAAACTTCCACTTACCCTCATGATGTTTTGAAGTTAAGACAACATATTTTGCACCTGAAGCTTTCAGAATATCTGCCCACTGGTTGGCATCAAAGAATTCTGCTGTAAACAGAGGACCAAAATCTTCATAGCTGAAGCCAGGTGGGTAATTTGTGTCCATAAATTTCACATACGGCTCTCTCTTTTCCTTCTGCCAATACCACCTACAAAACACAGAACAAAACAAGTCTGCTGATGTATTTTCACACAAAGAGAGAATTGAAATCATCTGCTCCTATTTAGCACTGAGAGGTAGAGGCATTGGAGGTATATGACACTGGCAATACAACAAAGTTGCTCCAGAAGAGTACAGATTATCAAAGATTTCCTTTTCTCTATCTTATTTGTCCATGTTCTACATCTTTGAAGCACTCCACTTTAGAAAGGTCTTACAATTTCATTTGAAGCAATGAAAAAAGCAGCTGCACTTTGAGAATGCAAAAATGGCATCTTGGTCAATACCCAAATCTCAAAACTGTACTAGAGACCACAGACAATCAGCATGAGGCAGCTCAGGTGGCATGAGAAATGCTTTTTTTCTGGACCTGCATGACCCACCTCCTCAAGTCTCACACCTCAGCCATCAGGATCTCTGCTCAGCCCCCCACATTGCAATCCCTGCCACCCACAAACATGGGGATCATCAGCTTTACCTCCCTGACAGTGCCAAGTCAGCTACACAACTGCAGCTGAGTGACCCAGTGACCACAGCCCCAGGGCCAGAGAGAGCTGTGACCAGGTCACTGCAGACTCTGCACACCTGAGGCTCGCAAGCAAAGGCACCCTGCTAGAAAAAGGCTCATCCTCCAACCCAAACCTGCCCCTGCAAGAACGCCACTCACTTGCAGATGATTCTGTCACCTTTCCATGAATGAAACCAAGCAGCACAAATACTCTTGTCAAATTTAGACATATATGAACACAGACTGTAAGTGAAGGAATAAAACAGGCCAGAATTTGAATGTTTGAAATTAATTTCTCCTGTTCTGAGCTGGACTTCAGCCTCAGTTCTCTAAGACCACAGTGTAAATATTGTTGTAACCTTCCCAAAAACACTTCAGCATAAACCAACACAATCTCTGGCAGCCAACAGGGGAAAAAAACTTAGAAGAAAGAGGCTGAGACAGCTTTCCTCATTGAAAGAGCCAAGGGCAGAGGAAATAACAATGATAAAGCAAAACAAACTTTAAAAATAAAAACAAACGAAAAACCTCCTCTGATTTCAAAGTATGGAATTTCCTAAAGTAAAAAGTATCAACCTTGCTTTTCTCCCTTAGTCACACAGTTTGCTAACATGAACACTTCCATGCTAACACAATTAGATTCTAGAAACATCCCAACCAAGGCTGAGGGAAGGCACACAGGATGGGTGATCATAGTTTATGACCTTCCATTTGAAGCTGCCAATACAGGACCTCAGTCATCTGACTGCACATGCTGTCAGAAGGCCCTGAAGCAGCTCTACACCCACACCTGCCATGGGATAGGAGATTACAGGAATATAAAAAGCAATTAGTTTTGGGGTCAAAAACCAAGTACTCCTGAATCTGTGCACTACTACAGAACTCTGAGTGAGGCTTGAACCCAAGCCTAGTCCCACCCCATTAAAAGTAATTTATTAGTATATGTAGTCTGCATTAAAAACCTGCTGAAACGCTTGAACTTCATTCTGAAAAGAGCAGGTATCAGAAAACATTGGTTTGATTAGATACATGTCGGCTTGTTTTGCAAATATTGTAATTAAGGTTCACCATAGCTCTGCCACAAAGCTACCGTTATTTTCATATTGTAAATAATATCGTGTCTCACTTGAAGTCTCACAGGAAGCACTTGGTAGAGCACGGAAAGGTGACAGCAAAAACACGCTTACAGCCAAAGGGCCCGAACCAGTGAACATTCACTGAACAAAGATTTCATTGAGCCTCTGAACTAAAATTACGTGAAGAATCAGAGCTTTAGATTCCCTTCAGTGCAAAGCACTCTTGAATAATAGTAATAATGGTTAAAAAAAGAGAAGAAAACCCTCAGCAGCACAAAACGTGCACAAGAAAGCAGCAAGGTTGCTTGCCTAGTAAGGGTAGTAATGGGTTCCTGCGCTCCTCACAGTGCACCAGCAGCTGTACAAGGCTGCTCCAGAGGCTGGGAAATCCCAAACGCCAGTTCCCACAAGGGCGAACTCCTTCACCCATCCCCATGGTGGTCCTGGAGGAGCCTCTTTTGGCCACTCCACCAGCCACCTCTCTCACCAACACTGTTGTGCTGCAAAGCACTTCTCTCAGCTCTACCAGCTCGCTGCTTAATTGAGGCACTTCAGCCAAGTTATTGAAGAGTTTTGGGGCTGGGCAGACAGGTGCTCAGACACACCACAAGTACTTTAAACTCCCCTTTCTCTGCAAACGGCGCCATGGAGTCCGTGGCCTCGGGTGGACACGGAGCCCTTCCCATACACCTGAGCTCCATAACCAGCCTGCAGAGGGGCTCCAACCCAAATCAGCGAACCTGCTGTTCGGGGGGACACCACACCATCCCCGCCTGCCCCGAGCGCT
>VYXD01005973.1:200169-257684 GCA_013397195.1 Hylia prasina
CTTTTAAACTGTTTCTTCTTTTTTTTTTTTTTTTTTTTCGCGGTAGATGGCAATAGCGGGAGCATGAAGACACCCCGGGGGGGTGGGTGCATCTGCGCACCCAACCCCCCACTTCGCTTTGCTCCTGTGCAAACACAAAATTTATGTTCCCAGAGACCCAAAATCGCGGCCGGCGTCCCGGCGGGGCGGTCGGAGGAGAGGGGCGGCTCTTCCTCTGCAAACTTTCCCTGTCCCCTCCCTCGCCGCGTCTCTCTCCTCTTCTCTCCTCCCTGCCCTTCTCGGCTCCCCGTCGACGATGGCTGAGAGGCCAGGGAGCAGCGGGACAGCACCGCTGCCCGTCTGGTCCTTGCCCGGTCCCCGCGGCCGCTCCCAAAGCGACATCTCCTCCTTCTCCTCCTCCCGGAGGACCTGCCTGCTGCGGTCCAACGTGGGTGGCTCAGGTAAGGGGGAGGGAGGGAAGCGCCCTTGTGGTCGAGACCTCGGAGCCGAGCTGAATTTGGGAATTTGGGAAAAGACAACCTCGCCGATACTCTGTCCTGCTCTCCCAGACGTAGGACTTGCCTCGGTGGCCAGTGGTGTGGATTTCTGGGGTACGTGGTGTTTGGTCTCCTTGATAAGATATTTGGAGAGTTCCAGGCTTTTTATACTCATGTTCACACAAATGAATGAATGAATCCTGGTAGCATCGTGGCTACACACCCATTTGCCAAACCATTTCAGACTGCAAGGGCATAAAAGTTCCAGGAAATCTTCCAGATGTGTTTCCAGGACATCAAAACTCCTGATCTTGCTGGTTCACACATTACACTTCAACTGCATTGTCAGAATTTTACCTCGTTCCCTTGTATCTGCTTCGGGATTTTAACAGGTGATAAAAACCAGTGTGTAAGTCAGGATCCCTCCACCTCCCTTCAGAAGTCAATCCCCGCAAGTGCAGACAGGATGACTGGGGGTGGAAGCTGGCCCTTTGGGACAGAGTAGGCTTCCTGCAGAACTTGGAGAAGCTTTGCTGTATAAAATGAGAGGACTTGAGGGTCCTAGTTTACAGTGCAGATTCTAGAAAGTGACAAAAGTGGCTGGGCTCTGCTTTACTCAGTCTGTTTCCTGAGGTAGGGCACTAAGGAAAATGAGCTCTGTAGGGCTGAGCATGTTTTGAAAATGCGTGCTTGTCCAGATGCAAATCATCCCTGCTCTGTTGACTAGAAGTCTGTAGGCACATACACCCTGCTATGTTGGTATTTTGGATGCACTCACACGCTACTGCACAGAGGTACCCATGAAACACCATCAGGGAAGCTCCAAAGTGCACTGAGGGAATTCCTCTGCTGCACAAGAGAGTGCAGTGCGTGGTTGGGTCTGCAATGGACCACAATGTTCTCTTATGTATGTTCCTCAGGGAATCTTAAGATGAAGCAGAACATTTGCTTGGGGAAGATCAAGTATACAGCTACGCCTGCCTGATGAGGAGAGAGGGAATGAAAACTTGCTTAGTCACATAGGAGCAAGTAGATTCAGCTTATGAGGCTGCTAGCAAAAACAAATATAATTTTCTGTTCTACCTTTTTCTGTGTCTACGTAAAAGTTATGGACATTTGGGGCAGGGAGGAGGTTCTAGGGCTTCAGAAAGGACTACTTTTACGTGTAACGTATTTCAGCACCACCTGGGGAGTGCTGCATGAACAATGCCCTGTGACAGGATGTGTACACCCCTGGATCCAGAGGGATCCCCACAGAGGGATTGCCACAGAGGCTGACAAGATTGAGAACACATCACTGTGTTGGTTGATGGTTTAGGTACAAAGACTACTGACAACAAGCTGGGTTCATTATGAGAGACTGGCAAATCTAGTGGAGGTAAAATGACAGTGTTTTCAAAGATGTGCTGTTATTTGTAGTTTCTTACACAAGATATTTTTAGCATCTCCATTGCCTGACTTGATTTTTTATTTTAATTTTGAGAATGTGCTTCCTGCCAGTAAGGAACAAGTGTTGCTTCCTTTGCTTTTTATTTTTTTGGTCATATTTTCTTTAATTCTGTCTTTTCTCCCTTCGCGCTTCCTGTATCCTTTTTCCAGCTGCTCATTGGATGCAAAAAACCCCATTCTACATATGGCCATACAACTGTTGATTCCATCTTCAAAAAAGAAAGTATGCATTAAAGATGCAAAGCTGTTTAATTTTTAATATGGTGGTAAGGGAATTGGTTTTATACTGAGGCGCCATTAAAGTAACCTGCTTTTTCATTCCCCTACTAACCTGGAGAACAACTGTAATGGAGACAGAAATGTGAAGAAACAATATGAGTCGTTATTTTTGCTTCTACCTTTTTCTCTAGCCATACCATTTGATTAAAGTAGGTGACTCATTTACATCAGATGTTACCTGTGCTCCAACAGCTGTGTGTAGAGAAGAAAAATTTGCATTTTAAATAACATGCAAAATGTTTGCTTTCTGTCTGTTCAGAGACTGAGTCACTTGCAACTGTTGGCAGCTTCTGTTGCATATTTGTTTCCATTTTCTAGAACCTGACATGAGTTGTGCTGAGATGATGTCTTCTCACACTCTTTCAGTGATGGGTTGGTATCCTGTAGAGGTTCAGACTGTCATTTATTTTACCACCTCCTGATCCGCCATTCTCAATGCAGGATCTATTAAAAGGCAATATTTTCAGAGACCCTTCTAGCTAGGGGAAATGTAATAGCTTTTTTAAAAACAGCTTTGGCAATGGCTCATAAAATGCATCTGTTTATTATTCTAGGTCATTACTGTATGTATCTCTGTAGTGCAGTGAGGCGTCGGGTGGTCCCCATGTTGTCTGTGCTTTCTTACCCCCACTCCTGCTGCTCTTACACACTGGCAGAAGCAACTTCCTGGTATCACTTTACAGCATCTCACTTCATTAGCTGCCATCCAGTATGTGAGGACAATATATTTTCAGGATTTTCTTCTTAAAGCTGACCTTTTCTTTTAGTGGTAGTTGTAGAAGATAACTTCATTTCTCTTTCTGGGCTATCACCTCATCCACTGTTTTGTCAGGCCTTTTTATTTGTGGTAAGCCCCTAGGAGGAATAAAGTGATACTCATCACAGCTATGGGTGGCATGATCTGGAATTTTGATTTAGACCCTGAAAAAGTGTAATGTTAGCAAAGTTCAAAGCCTCTGGGGCAAGCATAGCTTATGCATCACTTCAACATTGTGGTACGCCCCAGCTGACAACTGGCTTGTTTGTCAGAGCATCTGAAGGAGATGGGTGAAGAAAAACATACTCTCCTAAAATTTCAGGCCAACACCAGAACCACCTGCAGAAAGCTGCTTGAATTACCTTTAAGCATGTTTAGTGACTTGATTTAAACCCACCTTAAGATGGAACAAATTGTGTTTCTTAATGTGTCCAGCACAGATGGGGACTGAATTGCAATTGAAAGAAAAGACCCTGTTCAAATGCTTTCCCAGATCTCATCCAAAACCTAGATTTGGTGGTTGTGGGGCTGAAGGTAGCTGTCAGCAGATCTGAGTGTGGGTCCTGGGCTGCAGGGTGGAAGAGGTGCTGTCTCACATCATATCTGATGGCAAAGCAGCGGCGGTGGTTCTCTTTGTGACAGCCCCCAGGCTCCAATCTCCGCTGTGTGGTGCCTGCTCTTTATCTGCATGTCCGTGCAGACAGTTTTCAGTTCGCTCTCTTTTCAGTGTTGTGGGTTTTGTTGTACAGCCCTGCACTTTGTTCCGAAGGCGCTGAGGTCTGTGGTGAGGTACATCTTGGTGAAAAGGGAACCTTACTGCTCAGATCAGAAGTCAGAAAACCACCATCTCTCTGCTCCGGGATTGACGCTCTCGTATTGTCGCAGTTCCTCTTGAGGTCTCGCTCTTTGGCACAAGAAGTTTCAGATAATTTGTTCCATTAGTAAGAAATGCACCTTTCAGGTGGAGAGGTGAGCTTCTCACGCATCTTTCCATTCCTTTCATTCTTTGAGCCCTTCTGACGACAGACAAAAAACCCTGCCTAAGAATACAGACAGCAATTCGTCAGTATCTCAGGCTACAGCCCAGATGTTGGGTTGCAGAAGAAAATGAAAGCCTGAGTGCAAATGGCGGTCCTGTCTCAAAGCTTGTACATCCCAGGATGATTTTGGGTATTTTTGAGGGTTAATTTATTCAAAATGATAAAGAGTGACATCTATGATGCCATCTGCTGCTGACTCCAAAGAAGGGTGGGTGAGAAGATTGCTTAAAATCCCCCAGTTAAGTGAAGAACTGGGGAAACTTTCTTGTGGTGATCAGAGCATCAAAGTGGCTGATGCTGTATGAAAAGAAAATTGATGACTTTTGGTCTTATTTAAGCTTTTAATGATTAGAGTACCCCACTTTGCAAACTTAGCAAATGTCAAATTCTCTTTTTATTGAACAAATTCTCTGGTTGATGCAAAGGACACATTTTTGACAGCTGAAGGTATTTGAGAATCTAGAAAGGGTGAAACCCTGAATATACTCTAGACATTGACCTGATTATCTGGGAGCATGGAATCTAGGGGAAAAGGTAAATTTTGGGTGGGTAGATAGGTAGCTGTTAACGTGTAGTTGTGTTTCCTTCTGCACTTGTATTTCCCCAAATATTCCAGATTCCAGTTTCCATATACACAAAGCAAGAGTCCTACCAAGCTCTCTGGGAGTTAGAAAAATGTTATTTTTCAGTTCTAAGATAGGGTTGATGAGGGAGAATATTCATGCTGTGGGAGAACACCATAAATAAAGCAGCTGATTTTGGTACATATTATGAAAATATGGGAGTTATGGGAAAACATAATTCTCCATTGTATTAAGCAGGATTTGTTTACAACATAAATTGAAGTACAGAATTTTGCAAGAAGCCCAAGGCAGACAATTGTTGGTAGAAATCTATAGTAGAAATTAAGACAAATAATAATTTGGGAGGATTTAGAAACTCAACTCAGCATGACTAGGTCATTTCCAAGAGTTAGTGCATCCTGTCCTAAGTTCACATTAATATTCTCACATCAATTTTAAAATTTAAATTACCATGGAGAGGGAGGAAGTATAACCAAATGAAATTTGACTTATGCTTATAGAAATGAAGCAGCTACTTTGTAATAATCTATTTAGGCCATCATCTCATAATGTTAAATCCCATCCTGGTCAGCCTTACACCTAACTTGTAGTTTCAGAATGATGCCAAGGAAAAATTTAGGAGTCATTTGTACTGCATACACTGACAAAGTTTAAGTCTGTCTGAAAAATAGTTCAGTTTATAAAATAGATGAGCATATAGAGAAGAAACGTGCCAGAATATAGCCAGCCATTTCTAATGTGAGTTTATACCAAAATATACACAAAATGAGAACCTGCTTGCTTAATACTGGACTAAAAGACATTATTCCCCACCAACTCTTGTAGAATAACTGCAGTAGGTTCTTGTTATTAGCCCAGGCTGATTAAATATGAAAGGAGAAACCCTGGGAATAGTATGGTTTACAAATATAAACCATGTGTTCTACATGTCATTTACACATGACACAGTTTCTGAGACAAAAGCTTTACAATAATATATTCAGACTTGGACTCAGGCTTAAAAAAAAAAATTACATGTGATGATAATCTTGATGGTTGGCTAAGTAGAAATTTAACTCCAAACAACTGCAGCCTAGTATTTAATGTATGTTTGCAGCAGCTAGACCAATAGCTGATGGTGAGATCTGCTCAGTGGTTTGCTGCTGAGTGTGTTTTAGTTTCTCAAGGCCCTTTGGCATTTAGCACTTCCTGCTGCTCTGTGGCTCCTAGCAAGTAACCATTTAATATCAGACCACATGTCAAGTGTGAAGGCTGTGAAGAAGTGATTCAAAGAGCAGCTGAAGAAAAAATTTTCTTCTCTTACTGAATGTAAGCAACTTGTTCAAAAGAAGCTTTTGTTTTGGTTTTAATACCTAAATGTTTCATTAGCCAAGTCCATCATTAGCATAAATAATTTATCTTTCTTTCCCAGCCCAATCCTGTATGTCCTTCTCTTTTTGCCATTGTTTCCTGAAAAACCAGACACAACTTACAGTCAAAAGGCCGGGGAGAATTAGCAGTTTTTTTAAAGGTTCATGAAGAATCTACATTTATTTATTTATTTAGGCTTTTTGAAATCAGAATCTTTTCAGTGTCAGAAATACTGTAAGATTTCAGCTTTCAGTAACACCAGTATTAGTATTGTTTCTGAATTTTTACTCTTGTTGAATATGCTTTATCATAAAGCAAATATATTTTTAGTGATAATATTTTCTTTTTCTTCTTTCCCCCCTAGCATTTTACATAGCATGTTGCTACTTTTAGCAAATGGAGAAATTAGTTTTTCTCAGGTACAAACCAAGTGGCACAAAAGGAACAATATCCAGATGAAAATAAAAAATCCTGGCTTCAGTGTTCTGAGCTCATTCACTTCCCACTTTATCTTTGAAAATGTCAGTCTTAAACCCCACCACAACAAGGGGTACCCTTGCTCTTCATTCACGTGGAAAAAAACTGATCTTCCTGAAATGCAAGCAGAGTTTGTAGCCAGTCAATACTCCCCTTGGTGGGAGCTGAGAAAACTTGCTCCCCATCATGAGGTTTTGATGCAGAGCTGGACTTCTAAGATGGTGTGTTGCATAAATTCTATTAGTGCCTCTGACGCGGTCACGCTTTTTGAGCTTTGAAAGAGTGAAATATGAGTAAGTTTTATCAGCATCAAGTATTCAGTATAATGGGCTCAGAAGTGTCGGCCCTGCTTTGATACAGCCTGAAGCCGCAAAGCTGCTGTGCTTTGCGAGTCGGCCACGCTCGCAGGTGGGGGGAGCGCTCCAAAGAGGAGCTGAAGAGCAGCTTAAACCACTGCAGCCTTTGGTGATGGGACACTTTTCTACCCTCTCTCATTTCTCTCCCATTTCTTACATGTTTCTGGCGCATCCTGAATTGCCCTTCACATTTCTCATGCTTGGCTCTGTTCAGAGAAATACAGGACCTAACAGTGCGAGGCTAGGAGGGAAATGTGGAAGAGGAAGCATTCAACCACAGGTGGCAGCGTGGTGACACTTCACAGCAGATAAAAAATAAAATTCTTTTTGAAATAATGATAATATTTTTACTATTTTTTTTCCAGACAATGTAGCATTTAACAGTCATTTTGAATTAAATATGTGCTTTGTAGCTTGGCCCACATCTTCTAATGTTTGCACAATTTACAGTATCTAGCAGAAAATTTGTTTAGACCAAATGGACTCCCATTAAAAGCAGTTGCCTTTGTTTGCCTTCAACTTCAGGCATCTCTTCAGTCTCGCACACAAATTGTGGTGGCTCCCACTTGGGGAATTTGCCCAGTTGCACAGCACCACACGCTGTGTTCTCTAGATGGATGCATCAATCAGTAGCTCTGTTTTGGCACCTTTACCAGGTTGTTCCTACCCAAACTATACTGGAAATAAGAGTCTTTCTTCCTTTCACCTCTTTCTTCCTTTCACCTTCTGCCCAGTCTTAGGCTCCCCTCTTCTCTGCTAACTTCTTTTTTTTTTGCATTCTTCATAGCTTGCAGTTAATGTAATTTATATTGTGTTGATAGCCTACACATCACTTTTGGTGATCCTCTCTCGAGGTCTGGTTAGGTACACGTGAAGTGATTTTGTCCTGCCCATTTGAGTCTAATGCACTGAGATGTGAAGGTACTAGGAACCTCCAATTAATGATATTTAGTTTATAAAATAATAATGCAATTGCCTGCAATGCATAACTTCATAAATTCATTTACTTCATCGAGTAAATAAACAGTAACTTTATTTTCTGTCTGTCACAGAGAGATAAAGGTCCAAATTTGTACAGGCCAAGCAGAGATTCCTTCTGTGTTAAGAATTCATTGGGAAAGGGCAAAAGATTTACTAAAAATTCTAAAAGAAAGAGTTGCTGAATATTAGGAATGAAAGAAAAGTGCTTCTGAACGTTTCTAAGATAAAGCTTGGCACAGCAGCAAGGATCAGAAAACATGAACTCTGGCATCATAGTTACTTCATTTAAAGTTATTAAGTTAGCTTAAGTTTCTTTGAATACAGTTTTTTCCTGATAAAATAAGAGTTGTGAAAATCAACTTTTTCTTTTTTTCTGTAGAAATGATTCTGAGTTCAGGCATATTTCTTAATTTTCAGGAGAAATATCTGACAAAAATTTGAAAATGGTGCATTGTCACTTCAAAAAATTAACTGAGGTTTCTATAACTTCATTATACAGATATTTGGTGTAGGGTTTTGGGTTTTTTTCTTCTAGTTTAGGAATCAGGAAGAAGAATTAAAGCAGCAGAGAAGTGCCAGAATTTCCATGGGAATGTGATTCTCATAAGGGATCCTGTCCATCAAGTGAACACCCTTCCAAGGCAAGGATAACCACAGTCAGATTCCTTTACAAATTATTGGATATCAAAAGGTGCAAATGCACAGAATAAGGATGTTGAATATATCATAGAACCAGACTGTAAAGAGCATGTTGAGCAAAGCTCTCCCTCCAGAGCATGTGTGTTGCTTTCTTGTTTTTGGGGGTAGGATCACAGCTTTTAAGATATATCTGTGACTAATACACTCACTACTGAAGAAAATTACAGCCACTAAACAGAATTGGTATTGAGGTATTGTTTTGCATCATCCACAAGCACAGTAAAGATGTGGTGCATTTGCAATTGAATGTGCCCTAATTGCAGGCCTTCTTTGTGTTCAAACACAGGCAGCTATATTTAACTTTATGAGTGAAAGGATAATTAGCAGTCATCTGCTTGCCACTTTTTAATTTAATTCCTCTCTTGCCCAGTGTCAGGGCTGCCAGTAAGTGTTAGTGGTTGAAACCACCAATGAAATTGTGACTTTTTTATCTGAAAAAAATTGAGCCATACCAAGGCATAGCACAAAAGGGCAGAGTTTGCAAGACATAATTCTGATTTTTATTCTGATTTAAAGAGGTTTTGGCAGGCTAAGAAGGATTTGATTTGAAACACATTATTTTGCTTACACAGCCAGAGCCAGGGTAATTGATCAGGGACGAGCGGACATCCCAAATCAGGATAAGAGCTGCTCCAGCCCCAAGGATGAAGCATGGCAAAGCTGCCTTTGTTACTTAGGTTTATAGCAACCCCTCTGCCTGTGTTTCTGAATAAACTCTCGGCTCTGTATCCTTAGGAGTGAGCCAAGAGAGAAAATTACACCTCCCCAGGGGTATGGCATCTTTCTCCCAGCTGTCTGACTTTTGAACCCTTAACATTCTTTTAAAATATCATGGTGCCTTCCTGTTATGCCTTCCTGCAAACAAAACTGAATGGCAAATTTCACATCATGTTTATTTTAGTGAATAGCAAATAAAAAAAATGTCTGCCATCCAGCTATTTAAGTGTTTGGAGACACATCTGGTATGAATTTTGCCATTCTTTGGAAGTTGAGATAAACAATGTCTTTTGATCTACAAATAGCAAAAATCATTTTGGGGAAAGACTTCCAAAAAATTGATGCAGTAATTTTCAGAGCTTTCTCATATTTAGCTGGTCATCTTGGGATTTGTCTAATGGGCTCTTTCTATGGCGAACTGGTGAATGTGTGTGTAATTTTGTAGGTGATTTCAGCTCTCAAGCCATGAGCTGCTCTGTGGTGCAGATGTTTATCACTGGACACATGGTAAATGAGAGCATTGTACACATTATTGCATTTAGTGATCCACCTGAAACAAGCTCTGAAAGCTGCACCCTTGCAGTGCAGCGCTTGCCAGACCTGGAGGGAATGAGCAGAGTGAATTACTTCCTTTCAGCTACAGGGGTGAAAGACTTTAGGACTTCAGATGTGCTGCCTGCCCCTTTTATCACCAGACCCTGGAAAAAAGTTTCCCTCCTTGCAATTTCCATGGGGAATTTGGTTTTTTTTGCCTTTCACTCAGTGCTTACCATGGAGACAGTGCCAGGCAGCTCCCCATGTTTGCCTGTCTCTGCGTGAGGGAAGATGGCACGCCATCTCAAAGAGCAAGGTAATTGCCAAACAACAGCTAAGGCATTACTTTGAAATCACTTTTAATTCAAGCTAGGTTAAGTAAAATGCAACCAAAACACTTCTTTTCATAATTTCTAAAACAACTCTGTTGATGGTCTTTTGAAAAGAGAAAGAAAACACCACGGACAGAGTGAGTGTTGGCAAGATATCTGTAACCAGTCTGCTGAGTTCAGGGGGAGAACAACCCACCAGATTTTACCTTGGTGTCAGCAGTTTAAAGATTTTCCATGCTTCTTTTCCTATGTCTTCAATGAAGTTTGTAATAATATTGTCTGTTTTGGATGGCTTTGCATTTCAGTAGAAATCTTGTAATTTATTGATATTTGAAATTATGTCTTGCTGGCAACACAGTAGTTGTTATCCCATAAATTTCTGGTGAGTGGAAGTAACTCAGTGGAGCACACAGCTTTTGCAACTTTATTGCATTATTATATAAACTCTGTGGGGAAAAGGATATTTGTTCCATTCTTGATAGGCCAAGATTGGGAAAGTGTTGTAAGCACAGGAGGGGATGTGTAGAAGAGATTTCTTGGGAGTGAGATTTATTGGGCTGGGGAATGGCCTCCCAGGAGGAACAGTAAAAGTTGCTCTCCTTTAAGTGCTGAAAGTACTTAAAACCAGAGCTGGAAACACACTAAAAAATATGTTAAAAGAAACTTATTTTTCAGCAGCAATGAGCAGGGTATTTTGCAGTTGTGAGTGGGGTTTTGGGTGATTTTTTTTTGGTTTGTTTTGTTGTGGGGTTTTTTGTTTGTTTGTTTTTTGTTGGTTTGTTTTGTTGGTTTTGTTTTGTTGTTTTTTTTTTTTAATTGCTGTGTTTAGGCCAGCAGGGGGACAGAGGACTGAGTATACAAGCCATCCATCTGCCAGACTCACTGGGCAAAGGAAATAAAGATGGATCTTGCTTTGTTAGTGGATGCAAGAGCCACATCCATGACTCAACCTCAGTGGCAGGGTGTCCTCTCTACCTCCTTTAAAAGCAGACAGAAGCAAAAGAGATGGAAAAGAATTCTCCCAAGCAGCAAATAAATAACTGACAATTAGATAAGCAAAATGAAAGGGCAAAGCCAAATTCGCCCTTAGTATTTTGATAGGGAGTTTTGTTACACACAGTTTTATCCTAAGCTTAATGATGATTTTGGGTAAATATTTAGAATATTTAGAGGAATTCTAGGCAATGGGGTTTAGACAGTGGGAAGTACTTTAAATAAACAAGCTTAGTCTGCTTTCTAAGACAATCACCTTCAAAGAGATTTTAATTCAGGCATTAATTAATGAAGTGAATTCTAATATTTATTAGAACTCCATAGTTCTGCTTCAATGAACTTGTCTCAGTTATATATGCCCCAGAGAGAAAATAAATCCCAGAAAACTAAACTTCATACATATCATGTATGAAATAAGTGATATTTGATCCAAAATGTTTTTATACAAATATTGATAGAGAGGGGGGAAAAAATACAGAAAGAACTCTGAAAATGGCAATATGCATCTCTCTCAGACTTGGAATGAAATGTTTCAAATTATGCACATTTATAAGAAGGACTGGATTTTAAAAAATACATTCAAATGATTTCTTATTCTAATAATTTTACATGTCAATAAAAGTTACCAAAATATGTGCATTTTGTAGTAGTCCTAAAGTCCATTTGTTAATGTGAGCCTTATCTATAGAAGCAGAGTTTTAAGAATGACTTTTTTGTGGCAATTTGGGATTCCTGTGAAAGTAATTTGGCCAGTCTAATAATTATACCAAGGAAAAATCAGAAACCAAGTTCAATGGCATTTGGTAGATGCCAGATATCTGTGGGATTCACTCTGATGTTGAAGACTCCTGTAGGATAAAGGCTGGTATGGTTCAAGGAAACAAAATTCCTTGTTTGTCCTTTAATCAAATACTTCTCCTCTGTGCTGGTCTGAGGGATGTAACGTCCCTAAGTGGATTTTTCTGAGCCCTGGAATTTCTATAATAGCACTGAACATTGGCTGAGTCATGTGGATAGCAGACATTGAAATAAATGCTGCCACAGAACTGCAGGACAGTTTTTATTAGAGCTGCATATTTTTTTTTCTGTAAAATTGCAGTACAGATTTTTCTGCTGGGAATTCACAGCACACAAGGAAGAAGAGCATGTCAAGAGTGCCCTGTACATAGACATTGAAGAGCTCTTGGGTATGATAACGTGTGTATATATGAAAAACTAGTTACCCAGCTTCAGTTCAGTCCAGTTCATTTAAGTGACATTTTTCTAAACCACTGAAATATAAACATCAGACTGGTGGGGCCTTACTTTCTCTGCCAGGAAATACAGGTACACAGCCACAGGGAAGGAAGGAACTTCTTGGTAGCTATCAAGCATCTCCAAGAGAAATGCTGAAGACTGGCCACATGGACCTTTGCTCTGAGCAGGGAAACAGGTTTCAGGCACCACACTTTGAGATTGCCATGGAAGGAGAAGGGGCTGGGTGCCCCTTTCCTTTCCCTCTTGAGTCTATGCTGTCATTTTCCCCTCCTATTTCTATCATTTGAGGTAGTGTAAGTAGACAACACAGACATTTTGATCTCTCAGGAAATGCATTGGCTTTGAGGACAGGGAGGAGATGCAGCAATTCCAGTAGACCAAGCATCCTTCAGTGGAGGATGCAACCCAGGCTAAGCCAGAGTGGTCCAGCCAAGCCATCACTGTGACTGCATCCCACCCTTCACTGTCAGGTGCTGTGCAACTCCCTTTGAAATGCAAAATGCAGGAGGGCACTGCCAGTGAAGGCTACTGCCCTGTCTCTGGCCTTGTGACATCATTGTGACTTTCTGTGCTTAACATTGTTGTGGTTTTGCTCTTACATCACATTTTCAGTTGTAGATTTTTTCCCTCCAGTGGCTGTTGGACTTCTTTGGTGTTGAAAATTTCTGAAAACACAATTTTCCCATGCCCTGGCATTCAGAGGTTAGGAGAAAGAGGCAGAAAAACTACTGTCCTTTTTTTTTTTTATTCTAAGAGAAATTATAATATGCTTTCTATGGCATCCACATGTCCTGTAGGCTTGATTCATGATGTTGGTGCACTTGTGGTTGGCAGTGCTGCTATTGACTTCAAAGATTCAAAGCAAAGGCTTGGGCTGGAATAGATTGCTGCAGCTTTTATTTCAGGAAGGATTCTTTACAACATTTTACAAAGATGAGGTGACCTGAAGTTAAATATCACAGTCCTGTAAAAGGCAAAATTCCCTTTGGGAACAGACTGGCTTTTCTCAGTTCCAGCCTCTTAAGAAAATCCTGATGTAAGCAGGGATGAGATGCATTAACAGGGATGAGATGCATTAACAGGTTTTGTGATTGGCCAGGGTCAATAAGGATCAAAATAAATGTGAGATTGTTTCCCAAAGGAAATTAAACAAAGAGCAAGTACAAAGCATCTACAGCAATTCCATAGTAGGTAAAAATATACACCAGTTTCTACCTTTATCCTGTTCAAGCCCTTTTAAGGTCCACTTGATGATGTGGGAATCTGCAGGCAGCCAGCCTTCAGAGAAGAGCATCTCCTCATGGGAGGAGAGCCCTGCTTCAGCTCCTTTTTACTCAGGTAAGGACAGAAAGAGGATGGGATTGTCCATGATTATCTGTGACTCACTTCCTCTGCTGCATGTGAGTGGGAGAGAGGAGTGTGTTAGCTCTTCTCTGGTGTGAGCAGTGTTATCTCCCTCCACACAGCTAGGCCTTTTATTATAGTAACAAGAGGAGTAGGAAGGGCCAGGAGAAATCAAGACAAAAAAGTACTGACTCAGCAGAGGAAAATTGAAATGGTTTAAAATATAAAAGATCCCCCCCAGAAACAAAAGAAAATACTTTATTGAAAATACTTTATTGAAACTTTTGATACCTTTTTTAATGTTCATCTGCCATTATGTCCACAAACAGAGCAAATTATTTCTTTATCTAGAAAAATCCATTGATTCTGCTCTGCTTCTTTCACTTTATCTCCAACAACTACGTTTTGGCTCAGCATCTCTGATTCCCGTTCAGTTCCTCTGAGTCCTGTTCAGAAAATCTTTATTCTCCAGGTCTTTTGTACTATGATGCCCACCAGCAGAGGGAAAAGTAGGGATGCTCTCCATCTAGCAACAATTACTGTAGGACTCCATCTGCCTGTGCAGAGATGATGTGCTGGACCCTTACCAGCTCCAGCTCTTCTCTGCTTAGATACAAGGAAAATTGTCCATAGACTGAAATTTTCCAATAGGTCTGTGGAGAAGTCTGAAAATATTGACAGAAAACAACAAATTACTAGCTTGGTGGCTTTAAACAATTTGTTTGCATTATAGTAATTGCCTGAAGAAAGCCTCACTTATGTGTGCAATTTTTTTCCATTTTTTCCCTGTGTAATGAAGGTGTAAGGTAATGGAGCTTTCTTTTGCTATTGTTTGTGCTATTTCCTATCCTATAAGGCCCAACAGCTTCAGTGACCTTCCTGCAAGAGGAGGGAAATGGGAAAATTTTGGAAAAGCCAAGTTTTTAGGTTTTGTGAGTATGCTTATGTTCACCAATATGGTCAAAACAATATGTTGCCCAGCAATAGGGTAGAATTAATCCCCTTATGCCTCCTCTTTTGTTACATCTTCCTTACTCTAGTTGTTTTTGATAGGATTTCAGGGCTAAGAGCATCCTTAATGTAATTATTGCAGCGTCTTGCCTTGTCACCACCCAAAGAACTTCCCCTGAGCCCAGCCACACACACTGAATACATCACACCATGTGCTCCCAGTTCCCCCTCTGCCTTCAGACCCATTTGCTGTGCTTCCCATCATCTCCCACCTGCACAGCTTGGCTGGCTGCCCAGCTGGCTGCCAGGGGCTGCTGGGGAAAACTCTCCCGGGGAGAGGTTCTGGGTCTCAGGGAGACGCTGCTGTGTGAGGCTGATACACTAGATGGAGTGGTTGTGATGCTGATCTGCAAAACCCGCCTCTCTGCGCTGGATTTTTGCCAGGCTCAAGCACCTGCCCGCAGACAGGATCTGAAATATAGGCTTGTTTATATGGAGTGATCAGCAGCAGATTGCCCTGAGCGGGTTTTGCCTGGTTTCTGCTCCTTCCCAGAGGAAGTCACAGCAGGGTCTTCATGGGTCTCGGTCCCTTTAAGTGTCTTTAAAGGCACAAAGCTGGAGTGGGATGGGATGGGGATGGTGTGTCAGCATCTTAAATTTCCTAATGCTCTCTCCTCCCCCCTCCTTTTTTTTTTAAATCCATAAAATGTATATTTAAACAACACAAAATGTTATTATCAGCCATAGCCCTTCCCTCAGCCAAGGTAAAGCTGCAAGTTTGCAGTATCAGTTGTGCTGGAGAAATTGGATCTCCTTGTTGTATTGATTCTGATGTACTTTGGTCAGGGCTTGTGGGTTCTGCATTGATCTGTCAAAGAAACTGCTGAGGAGTGGGGGAGCAAGGTCTGCTGTCTGTGTTGTTTGGGAACTAACAGAAGCTCTTATTCTTTGCCAGCAGCCTGTTGCATACTTGGATATTGATCCATAATGAGGGAATCTGGCTTTAATTAGTACCAGGTTTTCCAGTATTTGTTCATAGTGCTTTGACCCTAGTCCACAGCAAGTTTGCAAAGGCAGACTCTCAGGATGAGTTGCACCTTTATTACGTAGTCTTCTGAGAAAGAAATCATTAAAATAATTGGACAAATTTTTGTGTGTGCTGGACCTGAAGTACTATTTTCTAAATCAAAATTCAGTTGGATCTATATAAAATGAGTTCAGAAATACATCTAGGCCTTGATTAGCATTGTGCTCTTAAGTACCCTGATGTCTTCCTGGCCTGGTAGACATTCAGATTTAGTTTATGCAGCTCTAAGGGCAGATGCAGAATCCCTTGACTAGACTGGATGAGACTGAAAATAGTAACTCCTTCTTCCAGCCTGAAAACTCCACCATTGGAAAGACTTTCCCTGAAGCCTAAAAGAGAGACATCACTCATTCTTTCCAACCTCAAAGCATTTTTATGTCAGGAAAAATCTTTTGTTTGCCTTTTGTCTTTTTTAAATTTCTTTTATTCTTGGAGGAGGAGGGCCTAGTAGAGTTTTGCTTTTAGATGGTATTTCATGAAAAATAACCCCCCAGTAATGTTAAGTGATTCACATACAATTTATAAGTATCAAAGATATCATCAAAGTTTTCATGTATACCAGTCCATCTGCAACAGAATCTTTTTCTACGTGAGATAATAAAAACTATAGATAGCAGATATATGACTAAAAGTGAGCTAAAGCAGTTTTCCCATGACGTATCACCAAATGAAACATGAAAAGAGCACTCTTACTAACTTACCAAAAATTTTTCTGCTATTTATTCAATATTGCTTGAAATGATCATAATAAGTGACTGAGTGAAAAATTACTGTCATTTATAGAATGTAATCCATGTCAAGAAAATTACATCTGAAAATTACACCAAGAAAATTAAAAGTCCTGGCCCTTTCCCACATATATGTGCAGATGAATAAGGAGAGAGAGAGGGAAACTTAAAAAAAAAAAAAAATAGCCTTTAAATAGCTCTTTTTAGCCAGGCCTGAGTAACCACTGCAGCACCTGCAAGACTAAGGAGCCAAAGCTCCTTCACCCCACACCATCCACAAGAAATGCTTGGTGTGTTTCAGCCCCAGTGGCTCAAGAATATCCAGATTGCTGCAGGTTTTCTGAAAGCTTTGGGGCAGGCTCTGTTGCTAGGGCAGGGTGGTAGAAATTCTTCATTCCTAGACTCTGGGGGAGATAGCATGGTGTAATTCCATCCAGGTCTTGAAACGTGTAATTGATAATATCCTTATGTCAGGAAAAAAAACCACAGTTGTTGTTGCTGTTGTTTTGTTTAGGTTTTTTTCATTGATTGGTTGATGGTTTGGTCTGGGTTTTTAAATGAATAAAAAAATTATGCACTAATCTGCTTTGGATTCAGAAAAAATTGACCTAATTATACAATTAATAGGGTGGTCTACTACATTGCTTGTTGCAACCTTAGAACAACATAATATCTGAATTCTTCCTTTTAGGTTAACTGTTTGGCCTACTTACAAAAGATTTTCATTCCTGATTTGGACTTAAAAACCTGTGAGAGATATATAGCAGAGAATCTTTAGGTTCTGGCTCAGCACATTAAGGTTTATCTATTTCAATTGACTTTTCCTTTATAAAATAGAAATGTAATTGTTAAAATTGTTCTGTATTTGTGGACAGGTCTAGTTCAGAAATCAATCCCATGGAAACTTGGCCTAGATGTTATCTTCATGAAGTGTACAATGGTTTGATAAATTGCTCTCAAAAACATGTATCCATAGTTTTCTAAAAGGGTATTACCTGCAGGATCTTTCATGGGGCAGTCCCTGGCCCGGCTCTTACTCAGTGCTTCAGTTCCGATTTAAATGTAGGATTACAGAATATCCTTACAAATTTTGTAGCTATTTCCAAGCCAGGAAAGTTGCAAGCACTGGAGAGGACAGCAGTGGGAGCCAAAATGCCCTTGACAAATTCAAGCAAAGAGGTAATACAGCTTTCTGTCAATTGACATACTCCTCCATACTACTCCTTTGGTTTGGTTTTCATATAACTAGGGTGCACAAAGAAAGCATTATCAAAATCCAGGTAAAATTCCAAGCCACTTGATAGCTTAATCACTGTCAAGTAATTTATGTCCAATACTAAGGTTCTGCAAGGATTTGAAGATATTTGGAAAAACTGTTTTAGAAAAATGCTGAAAATACCACAGGAAATATACCATTTTAAGGCTTCATCAAAATACTTGTAGTTTGGGGGGTTTGTCAGACTTGAAAGCTACAACCTGAGAGAACAAGTAGAGAACTTGTTGTGAGATTAAGGCTGTATATGATTGTGCCATTTACCCACACTGCTAAACTGAATGCAAATTGAAGGAAGGAAATTGTTGAAAGACAGCACACCTGTGCTTTAAAACCACAATGGAAAATGAGGACTCAAAGAGGAAACAATCTTCATTGTAATCCCATTGTCCTGACTGAATTCTGTAACAAAAGAAAAATATAGCAGTAGAAAAATAACTAGTTATTTCAAATTCATTGTGTTTTAATAATCAAACCACTATTAATAATGTAAATTAAAATATTTCAAATATTTTTTGTTATCATTCTTCTATAGTATTCTCTTTCTTATTGAAGGAAAGAAGCTTATACTTCTCATCACCCTGCAATGCAAAGAGAAGGGCAACACAGCTCTGAAATACCCAACCACCTTTTGTAACAAGTTCAGTGAGCTTTTTCTTCTTGCTCTCAAGAGGGCACTTTTCCCTGCCTTATCTAAATATGCTCTCCAGGCAAATTCAAGCATCATGTTCTTGATGAAATGTTGTTATTTTTAGAAATAAATGAATCAGGATACATAATTTCCCCTCCTACCCCTTTGTTGATGCTTTTATGGAAAGACCTGTGCTCAGAAGTTAATTGCAGCATCCCAGATTTGCACAAAATAGGCACTGCAATGGCTAGTGGGTGCTATTGTAAGGGGAAAAGAAAAGGAACAATGCCATACAAATGTCACTTTTGAGTTCTTTTTACATCTTATTACCACCCCAGGAAAAGAGCACTGATTTGTTTGCCACAAAAGGGATTAAAGGGCCTTGCATGACACCCTGGGAAGGGATGCCTGGGTGAAAGGCATGTTACAATAAACAGGGTGTTTTGGGTAACAGCTAAGGAAGGACAGAAATTGCAAAAAACCAATTTGCCATATGGATTTGATCCCTTTTTGCACTTTCACACAAGTTTATATGCTGTTTCACTTAGGATGACAAACTGATAATAGAAACAGAAATGTCTTCAATTTCTTCATCTGTCAGTACACCAAGTCTGTTTCCCAAAACCAGCAGGAATCAAACAAAAGAGCATCGTTTCACTGTTGGCAGCACAGTATTTTTCAGCTTGTGTTGGGTCATAGGTTTTCCTTGTGGTGTATTTCCAGAGTTATCTTGGCTTCCTTGTTGCCTCTTTGGTGAAATCCTCTGGACTTTCTGCCTTTCTTCCCCAGATATGCACAATTCCGTGCAAAGCAACCAAGCAGTCTGAACCAGATTTACAACGCGTTGATTTCCTTCTAATACAGCTCTCAGCACTGGAAGTTTTTATGTTGTTTTATAAACAGTAGTTTATCCTCTGGCTCCATGCTACAGTGGAGTAGAGTCAGAGTTTTGGCTAGGAATAAAAATGTTTGGGATGATGAATTATCAGCATTATTACCTGAAATGACTCCAGGGTTTCACCTCTGCTATACTGACCAGCTGTGGCCTAACAGAAGTACAGCCTATGGTGACACAGTAGCATCCTGAAATGGAAAATATTTACCTTGTCTCTTCATTCAGCAGAAGCAAACTCTTTCTAATGCATGTTTTCCCAACACCTGCATGTGGCACATCTCCAGCTTGCCAATTTGCCTGATGTACTTGGCTGATATCAGCTAGGCTCTGTGTTTGTCACACACATTTTACAGTAAGTTCTGGCAAGCACACTAGCTACCAAGTAACATTAAAATAACTGATGTTGTTAATGAGCTTCTACAGGTAAAATATGTGTTTTATAATAATTGAAATATACCCATCCTTTCAGTACCTTTGAGGTGCATTTGAACATCTATTTTGTTGCTGGTATTAGAATATCATCAAGATGCACAAGCTAAAGTGATCCTCTAAATTGATCAGACATTCCTGTAACTGACCAGGGTGCTGAGAGTTAAATTACACATACACCAGCAATCAATTCACCACACTTTCTGCACTTGAATAGGTGAAGTCAATCTCTGACTGTTAGTCATTAAAAAGAAATATCCTTTGGTGTGAGTGTGAGGCACCTTGTACAATATCTAGAGCTTTGATTCTAGTCCAGCTGGATGCCTTGAGGAGGTTGATCATGCAGACAAAGTTCTTGATCATAAATCTCTCCCTTTGAGTCAGAGAAGAGCAGGAGAAATAGATATGAAAAAAAAAAAAAAAAAAAAGAAAAAGATATTTTGTTCCAGGGATCTCTACTGGCAGAACACAGACAGACTCCATACAGGCATGCTGGGCACTCTCCACAGTTACACAGCCCATTCAGCTTGAGCTCCTGCCAGTGCAGGAGGAATGCACTCACTGGGACTCCATGGAAACCCAAGGACTGAAGTAATAGTAACCCCAAGCCTGAAGAGATGAGACGTAATTCCCTCAGACCTTGTACAGATACCAATTGCTCATGTGGGTAACATAACCTGGACTGTGCATATGTAAAGCAAGTCCCTTCTATGTGGAACAGAGATTGTGGTTAAGTGAGAATGCACACCCAATATGGTAAAAATACAGACAAATATAGATAATTTTTTTTAAAGTAATTTAAGAAAACATGCTCAAGCAGTGTTTTTCACTCTGCTTTAGTTAGGCTCTCCTGCCATTCTCCCTTCCAACTATTGCAGAATATCTGTCATGATCACACAGAGACCTGGACTGGATGATGGATTTTATTTTAATAATGTGCACTATGGAGTTCAAAAGAAATACCTGTTAGTGACAAGGTCTATATGATAACTAGCAGTACCAGGAGGGAAAAGACAACAAGGTAACAAGTTATACCTCTTTGTAGTGCATCTTGTCAGGTGTCTCCTCTGTTTATTTCCAGTTTATGCCTGCTCACATTTGTGTCTCATAAATCAAGTTACAAAACATTAACCTCCAAAGAGGCAGTTAAGTTTGTCTGGATATATGTACAGTGCATCATGTACAGCACATGACTGCACACTAGCAGTTTTTTGCCAGCCTTTGGAGTTTGAAAAGCTTTTTCTTTCTTGGTATTTATTTGCTCATTTTCCTAAGGGTGACATTTGACATTTAAGTGATCGTTATCTAGCTCTTCCTTTCGTAAATTTTACGTTGGCTGGGAGACAGGGTTAAGACAAATGCCAATAAATAAATGCAGTTTTCTATTCTATTGCCTAAGACTTTATTGATGTATTTTCACTTACACTACTTAAAACAAAGTGAAACACCCAGAATCTCCCTTATCCTTAGCATAAATGTGGCCACATGTTTTATGTCCAGACACAAAGTCCTGGCCTGGCTGAAGTGGAAGTTTTGCTATTGGCTGCACAGTGAATTGGTATCACTTCATCTCCTCAGGCCAGGATATATTGTCTTTCCTTGTTTTTTCTTTGCTGGATTAACTGTTAGCACATTTTAAGGGAAAATAGAAATAGAGCTATGTTTATGCCTCTCAGTGAGGTTAAATTCCCTCTCTTTTTATTGTACATAAGAGTGCAGGAGAAAAATCTGCAGAAGACACAAGAGGAAAAGTGGGGGGCAGAAGGTAAGATTAAGGTTCTGAGATAAGGAGCAGGGTAAAATGTTCTGTAAATCTATTGTATGCAGTCATTAAGGTATGATAAAAGTCTGACATTTTAGTTCAGCAAGGATAATGATGTCTGGCCTTTTAACATAGATTCATGGCACTCATGCTGGATCGGTTATTAGGTTTTTGTGTGATACAAGCCCTTAAATTACGCCCATTAGCACTTTTGTTGAGCTCAGTAACTTGTGTTTTACTGTTGTCATCCAGAAAGACATCTAGTCCTGATGTGATGACCTCCAGAGACAGAAAATCCACTGATAGCCTTGGTAGCTTAATCACATTTGCTGTTGCAACAGATACATGTTTTTACTTGAACACGCTTAGTTGATGCAGTCGGACACGAAATGATCACACAGAGACCTGGAATTTTTTGAGATGCAGCGCTGAGCCGAAAAAGAGGCCTTTGTTTATTAATTTCTAAATATATACTTTTATTAAGGTGACAATGGATTGGAAGGTGAAATTCCCACCTCTCAACCACATTGGTCAATCAGACTATCAATCACATTCTCCTCCCATTTGAAGGAATGCAAACATTGGCCATATTTACAAAAAAACAATTCTTTGTTTATGTTAAAAGGCATGGGAAAGTGAGAAACTCTGACTCCAATATGAAACATCAGAAGGCTAAGAAAATTCTGGGTGACACTTAGTCTCAGTTTTTGACCACTGTTTTTTTTATTGAACTTTCACTGACAGAGTAAAAGGCATTTTGTTTCTTCTTGGTGCCCTGGCCCCTATAACTCACAAAGTGTGTTCTGCAATAGAAGGCTGAAGTATTTTTGCTTGTATTGCCATCCTGATGAAGTCAAATGCTGAGATGGGGTGTCGCTGCACCAGGCTCAGTACAACTGAGACAGAGACAAGCTGGGATCCAAAACTGGCTGTCCCTGTATTGCAGAGCTTCAGTTTGGCCTCTCTGTAGAAAATCTGTTCTAAGAGAAATACTCGATCTGGTCAAATGTCATAATGGTTTCAGAACATTTAAAGATGTTATTAGATTTCCAAAGTCAGAACATTTTGTAACAGGCTCAGTAACTTTGGCTCAGGTGTGAAAAGCCCACAGCCCATAAAATGGAGTTTGAGTCTGGAACTTTGTTTCAGTGGACATGTGGAAGCAAGTTTTTTATTCCTTGTTATAATCATATAATACTGAGGATGATAGCAGCCTGATACCTTATAATTACACTTTAAAAGTCTTATTTTGAACTGATTTTCCCTATTTTCCATACCTGATTTAGCTTAGCACTCTGGGTAGCAAAGGCCATGCCATGAGGTAAGGTTTTGGTTGGAGCTCAAGTCTGTTTCCATAGGAATAGTAACTTGTTTCAAAGCATTTGTTCATGATATTTAAGAGAAAGGGAGAGAGGTTATTTCAGTTTGCTTGACAAAATTAATTTATGTGAGCAATATGTTATATTAATTCATGAACACCCACGCCAGGAACTGTAAATGGCTGCCCATGTCTTGTAGCCTTTCACCTGGAACACTTACCCAGTTTTCTGTGACAGAGAGGAAAATACATCTTCTGGACCTTCCCAAATCATAGCCCTAATCCCTTTGATAGCCATTTTCTTTTCCAATTTTGGGAGACTGTAAAAAGCAAACAGAAGGGCATGTTTTGATTCTGACAGCAAATGCTTGGCAGTTCGGTGGAAGAACTGCGGCAGCTTCAGATCTACAGAACTTCCCTCTGTAGCAGCCACCCTTGGCTCTGGGCAAGCTGGTGCATGGCACAGTCTGAGAGTCTGACTTACAGTAAGGGCAGAACACAGAGGAATAACCCAGCCTAGGTTGTGTGTGAAGGTGTGCTCATGAGAGGGCAAGATGAGGGAAGAAGGGCAAGTGATGCAGAAGTAATGGCTGGCTAAGGGGGAGGATGGAGTACAGACAAGTCTGTGACTTGAGGCATTTTTACCAGCATGTCAGTTGAAGACTCTGAGAATATTTAACTGTTCTCTGAAGGCAGACAGCCTGCCAATATTCTGAGCTGGTTTAATAGTAATAAAAATGCTTGAAGCCATTTGACATCTTGTTTGTGAGGCCTCCACCTCCAGCCGTGCAACCGTGATCATGGTGACACCAGCACACAGTTAATATGTATATTTACTTTTGGCCACGCCAGGCACAACCCATTCAAGCATATCCAAATCCAAGAAATGCTCTAAAGATTTCCAAGGCTGGGTAGGCAGTTAGGAACATGCAAAGCCTCCATAAAGGAATTGGTGAGAAAGCTAAAGAGGAAAACCTCGTGTTTATTTTTCCAGATATTTCAAACTGAACACATACCATGCTGCTTTGTAGCTATGAATTCACTAAAATTCAGGGTTCAGAAAAAAGTTACAGTTTTCTTAAATAGTCAAGCATTTAAAAATGTTTTTCTTGTCCGTGTTTTTATCTCCTGCTGAGCTCCCCTCTGTAGGATATGCTGAAACCTCTTTCTGACCTGTCCCCGTGTCCCTGCTTTCCCCTCCCACTTCCTCTGTCCCTCCTCTCACTCAGCCGCGCCACCCTCTCTGCACCGAACTCAACATACTCCCAGCCCCCTCCTGCTCCCTCTGAAAGCCCATCTGTGCTGTGAAACTCGCCACCTACGACGACCCCATATCGCTGTCTGGATCCCACTCTCTCCCTGTTTTCTCAGTTTAAATCTGTTGACTTCAGAGGTGTTGCTTCTCCCCTTGCAGCTTTCAGCAAGAGTCAGAACCACTGCATCTGCCCGGGCTGTTCAAGGATAAAGTCTTCCCGGGGAACAAGAGACTCCTGCAGTTTTCTCAGCAAGACAAAGCGCTCTCTGCACTTACAGCTGCGTGTTAACAATATTTCCAGGAGGAAACGGAGCTTGTTCCCAGGAAAAGAGCATCCTTGTAACTGTCCTGCTCTCAAACTCTTCTGCCTGTGTGAGGCAGGGAAAAGGCATTTGGCAAAACCTTTTCTCAACAATGCTGGGAATTGTTAGTGAGGCTTAGGAAAGGTTTCTAGGGGTTGTTTCTGCACTTCTCCAAATCCTCAACCCTTACCCATGGAAGCTTATTCTGTGCATGCTGCCCTGCACATCCTTAAGAGATATTCCCTTTTGCCTAGCAATTTTCAAGAACGTGCCAGAGATGGTTTTCATATAGATAAAGCCTGAAGACTGTGTATCTAGCAACTTTGTATTTATAGACATGTTACTAATTCTGGATTTTGGTGCAGCTCAAGAGCACCAAAGCCGCTTTGTAACAAGAGGCAATATTTGTTAGTGACTCACATACTGAGATATGTCTGTAGCAGAACGCAGATCTTTTGCTGTCATTCCCATACCTTCTCGCAGGGTCCTTCATTCCCTCCCAGTGAAACCACCTCGCTACTGGTGGATGGAAAGGCACTTCAGAGAAGGAAATGCCTTCTGGAGGGCTACAGATCCCTTGTTCTCAGCACAGTCGTTGCCCTGGGATATGATGGATACTTACAAGAATTGCATGAAGTTGTCTATTTAGAGTATTGATGATGACTATTCAAACCCACAGCATCTAAAAACAAGTATAGCTTATCCCAGAGACACCTGCCTGATGATTTCTGTGTGGGAAGAAACAGACACAGTGAAAGGGAAGTGAAACATTTTGCCCGAAATGGCATCTTACAGAATCAGATCTTTACAGTGACAAATGTGCACTGAGCAGAGCCAGATTTCACATTTTCTAAATGTGTTCTTAGGCATCTTTGTCATGATTGGAAACACCACAGCTGAAGCTGTCCATTGATTCTTCAGGTTTGTCAACTCTAAGTGTTTTTGATGGCCGGGCGCTGAGGTCTCTGTTTACCCTGATTTCTCTATTTACTGCTTACCTGGGCAGATTTCTGTGCCTCCATGAATCCTCATTGATTTTCCTGGGAGTGAAATGTCATTGCTGCAGCAGGCTGTGTACATCAGGTATATTGGAGAGTGGGATCGTTAGGGTTCTGTGTAATTAGCAGTGCTACTAATGTACTCTGTAATGCTTTCTTCTCCAGGGGTTAGTGACTTTATCAGCTCCTGGCTCTGCACTGGGGTCTCACACAACCTCCAGTGTGTTTATCCTCCCACAGGTATGGGAAGCCAGCACGGTACAAGCTGTTCCTAGGTCAGATGTTGGAGAGCCTCCACAAAGTCAGGGTGAAGAAGGAATTGAGCCTAGGCCTTAAATGCCTATGGCTGAAATGGATTGTTAGACAGGACCACCTCATAGGTGAAGAAAACCAGGATACAGTCGATGGGATATGAAATTTTTGCAAGATGAACAGAGAGCTTTGCACCTGTGCAGGTCTGATCTTCTTAGCCCTTACCTAAAATTGTCCTTAAAAACACTTAAAGTCATTTTGGTGTCATGCAACTGTGTATTGTGATAGGGTTGCTCTGCACTCACAAATTAAGTAAATGTATACCTGGAATACATGTATATTTTACTTCTAAATAACAGTCACAGTCTCCTTGTTGAATTCCATCTATTACCTGTATCTTTCTTTTTCCCCACGTTCAGTGAGGCCAATGTTGCTTTAACCCTGTAGGAATGGCATCTGATCATACAGACCTGTTGATTTCTATGCAATAATCTAATTACCTACAATTTTAAAAAAATCCACCCCAATTTGCATATTTTGTAAAGCTTTCCCTTTTTTGAAGTTTTCTGGTGAGATACCTTCTGTTCAAATGGAGGAGATTTACACCACACGTCATGAAATTTCCATTTATAGATAGCTTTCAAGAGTTAATAAATTCTAATAACAGTTAATTTCATTAACTGTTCCTGCCACACAGGCATGCTGGAGCACCAAACTTATCAATAAGCACTCAATGCTTGTCAAGCTGTTGCAACTGGGACTTCCCATACTCTAGTTAGCTGACTTGAAGCTATGAATATGAATTACACATCAGGCAGGGACCTGGGTACACATTAGCTTCTTCCAGGGCATACTTGGAAGGAAACCTGTGCATGTGGGCAGGAAGGGAGGTGTGCTGTGCTCCTGTAGGTCTTCTCATCTGTGTGACTGGGGGGCCAGCATCCTGAAGGACACCATGAAGGCCCCCTGCCCTGCACTTAGGTTCAGCCATGGCATGCACACTAGGACTGCTCTGCACAGGGAAATAGTCACTGTCTGGAGCTCTTCACTTACCCTGAGGTCTGTGTAGGTGCAGCTTTGCACCTTCCCTTGGGGTCTCTGGCAGGGGGAGTTGCCCACCTGTATTCCCCAGCCAAAAGGGTCAGGACTGGTTTCCTATAGCTGCACCATTGCCTGGTGCAATGCTCCCCATTCCCAGCTTCCAGTGAAACTCAAAGAAAACAAGTTGGATTCAAAACCAGTCTCTCTTAGTTTTAGTCAGCACAAGACATTTGCATACTTGGTGGGATTTAAGATATCAGTCCTTCTGCCCTACCGTGGCTTTGTCACCATCCTGCAGTGGCTTTGTCACCATCCTGTAGTCCTGTTTGAGCTCAGACACCTGTAGGATTTGCAGTTCTGCAGAGGTCCATCTCAAAACCAACCCATCTCTTCTTGTCACACAGGCAGCCTGCTATTTCCTTGGCTAGCTCCATTGTAGAGCAGTAGCATCCTCACCCAAAGGCACAATCCTCTGCCCTTCTCTCCTGAGCAGTCTGCCAGGCTGCAGTACATCCCCCAGCTCTCTCCAGGACATGTGGAGCTCAAAAGATACACCAAGAGCCTGAGCTTTTTCTCTTTTCTGCAGGAGCCCAGCACTATCCAGGCAGCTCTCTCCCACAGAGGAGCTGGAGAAAATTATTGCCTTTATCAGATGGTCAATGCACAGCCTCCAGTGTAGTGCTCCTCTGCAACTAGATTTCACCAAATGCACTTTAACCAATTACCCAAACTGGCACATTAATCAATTGTCATTAACTGATACAGGATCTAGCAAATGAATAAGCTCCTTATTGGTCATCTTTAACCCTTTGTATTAGTGTGGTTGTAGGTATCTGTGACATGTACTAATGCAACATGCCTATGCTAAGTTCTATTTTTTATAAGCTCTTCATAAGCCACTTATAAATAGAAGCTTAATATGAAGTGTGACAGATCTCTAATCTTTAGTCTCTCCTTAGCCCTCCAAGCGCTTCCTTTCTGGAAATACAAAGTATATCCAGTATGCCCTAGATATTCTCCATTCTTGCTGATGACTTTAGCTCTCAGCCATTGATTCTTTCCACTTCTTAATCAGTGTAAATAGATCAGTGCTGCAACCATCTTTTGATTTAAAATTTTAAAAATACAAATAAGATCAAAGGGACGTTGAAGGGGTGATGAATTGAAAATATATTTTGTTGCTCATGTGATGCTGTGAGGCAGAGGGTCAATATAATGGAGACATAAAAAAACGGTATTCCTTCTCCATTGCAGTAAAGAGGATTGAAGTGAATTATCTAATGGAAGGTACAAATACTGAGAAAATACTATGCAGCAGTAGTACTGCAGTAGTGTCAGTACTTTGTGACATTCTCTTTCACCAAAGGCCATGTGTGTAATGGTGCCCCTGTCACCACTGAGCACTGTGGCACAAAATGCCTGGTTTAGGGTTACATAGCAAATCAGTGCCAAAATGGGAGATGGAACCCTAATATGCTGGTACAAGGAAGATTTTATGACTCTGTGCTGAGTTTGTTTGTTTCTTTACTTCTGTGGAGGAAAAGCCTGTGCTTCAGAGTCTCAGGTGATATGGAAAATTCAGAATTAATACCTCTTCATTTCAGCATGTTACTCAGATTTCGTTAAATCCCATCCCTCCATCATCCAGCATTTTTTTACTTTGACTTTAAAAGAAGTAAAGCCCTGTAGTTACTTTTCACCCTTTCCTTACATTTAGCTGTGATCACTGTAATAATGTATGTTTCCAGGCAATTAATATATTGATATGTATTCACAGATAAGTACATCTACTGTGTTTCTCACAAAAAGGAGAACACCTGATGTAGAGAACATCAGGTGCAGAACTTGCAGGATTTAAAGCACAGCCAAAGCTAATGGCTGCAAAATGTAGTCTAACCTAACACTTTTCTCAGCCACAGATTCCTCCCCCTTTTTTTCCTCCCTAAAACTTTTGCTCTTGCGTCACTGATAAATAACAGCCCTTTGTTCGGTAATATATCCCTTTTGTATTTAAGGTTTTGCCTTCCTACCCATTAAACCTCTCCTCATCAGCATTACTTTTACTTTTCAGAAAGAAATATTCAGTATTATAGGCTAGGAGTTCTTTTGTTTTCCCCCCATAGATGTAAAACCCTGGGGGATTTAAGTATCTACTTGATAGGCTCACACAATCTTAATCAGCCTATAATGGAGCTAATGGCTGTTTGTCATCCTTGGAGATATAAATTTCCTGGTGATGTCTACTGCAGTCAGTACATGAAGTATGCTCTGACTGCCAGCAAGGTCTAATAACCAGGAGAAGGGCAGCCAGCTTCATTAGCGAGCCCGAGATCGTTCCGGCTGCTTTTCTGGGGAACTGTGCTTTTTGAATACCGAGAGGGAATAATGGATAATACCGGTAAGTGAAATAAAACAGATCTTCATTCTTAGTGGAGCTACGGGGTTCGTTTGTATCCTCTCTCACTTGCTGCAGGAGATGTGTTTCTTTAGCCTCTGTGGCTTCTTCCTTTTAAATGTCCTTTATTAAAGCAAATTTTTATGTCTAAAATGTGACACACTTAAGTTGTTAACCCCTTAACAGTCTGGTTTTTTCTGCTCTAAGTCTGTTTCCTGGAAATGTGAACCTAAACTGTAATGTAGGATCTGCCTTTTTAAGGTTTTCAGTGTTATTTTGGAAGCTATATGCAGGAAATGTGGCAGGAGGGAAAAACGCACATACTTCAGAGAGAAATACTTCTCACAGTTTGAAATAGGTGTGGTAACTAATAGGTAACTAATAAACCTTTTTAAAAGTAGATAATGGTTAGCTCCCACCTTATTTTAAGCTGGCTCTCTTTTCTCTGTATAATGCCTTATTCTCTTTCATATTTAGTACATAAAAGACTGAATATATTTGCACTTTTTATTTTCTTTGATGTTCCAACTTTAGATCATGCATTTTCATCCCAAATAATGCACTTCACGGTTTCTAAGGAGGCACACACATCATTACATCAGTGATGAAATGCATTATTTGCATTTCCCTTTTCCATTACTTTCTATCACAAGGCAGAGAAAAAAGAGAGCTTTTTTGGGACAGGTATTTTGCATGCTGTTTTGACTGCTGTGAAACTTGAATGTGTGGAGATCTCATGGATTGATTGGTACCAGTGCAATATATCTCAGGAGACACAATTTGCAGTAGATTCAGTGCCCTTTGAAACCTGCTCAGATCATCAGATTTTTCTAATGTTGACCTTAAAAGTGACAATCTCCTCGACAGTGTGTGGCAAAGGTTATTCTATGGTAGGTTTCAGTGATTTTCAGGTGGTTATGGGTGTTTTGGTTTGATTTTTTTTTTTTTTTTTTAAGTAGTAGAAGCAAAATTCTTGGCTTATGTCTGCTAAGCTGTCCAGGTCATTCTCATCTCACATGTATTGTTATCAACTTCTGTGACAAACAGATAAAAAGGTCTTGCTGCCTTTATTTCTATAAAGTTCAAGGAAAAAAAAAAGTTTTACTAGAATTTAAAATGTAATATTGTGGAAAATTACATTGCCAGCATCTAAAAAACCTGACATAATCCTAATAAAATGTTCATTTTTTGGAAATAAATAAGATTAGCAATATTCTTTGCACTTGGTCCTTTGGCTAGCTTTTAAGAAACCTTAACATAATAAATGGTAATGACTTGTGTTTGATATTGCATGACAAGGCAGAATTTTCTGCTGGAGGAGAAGGATTCCTGCTCTCCGACTCAGAATGCCTGTGGGTAAGAGATACCCTGGCAGGCAGAGCTGCTAATTCCTCCAGGTTTTTACACTCTTCAGCATCAACAACTAATACTATTGCAGTCTTGATGGAGATACCACTTTAATCCAGCTATAAGTATCTGCCCTGGAATGAGTCACGTTTATTTTAAAGGGCAGTTTTGGGGGGATGAAGAGGGAATCTAGTGTCTGAAAACCATAAAAACAGATTTTCCTCTCTGTGGGCATTTTTTTTGTTTGGGGTTTGGGGGGTTTTCTTGGGTTTTTTGTTTGTTTTTGTTGGTTTTGGGTTTGGTTTTGGTTTTTTTGGTTGGTTTTTTTTTTTTTTTTTTTCCTAAGGAAGGTTCCAGTTTGGTTACTATCTGCAAAAAGTTAAAATAAGTAAGACTTGATGTCTGCACAATTTGCCAGCTATTTTCAAAGCTTCTTATAACATTAGTTTGCTGAATAAGTCCAGATATCTTTTTTCTCATGTGGAAACAGTGACTGATGTTTTCCACTTTCAGAAAACAACCTATATACCATTGAAATTGGTTAAAATAATCCTTTCAAACAATAACTAAAATCTAGTTGTTAAAAAAAAAGCCCCAAACCAACCCAACAACAGATGAAACTAAGCCATATTGAAGACGTCATGGCAGAGGGTTAGGCTGTGACCCAGTTTCTTCCGTGGTCACCAGTGATCCTGGTGCCTGTGGTCAGCTTGCTCCAAAGCCCAGCGAGCTCCAGCCCCACATGGGGTATGGACACACTCCCTTCTCCAGGCAGCTCTTCTAACAGTCCAGCCACTTCCATGCTTTGAGTGGTACAGGGAATACATCCGTGTCCAAAGAGCCTATGCTAGGTCTGTAGAGGGATGTTTAGGGCTCATGATCCCTAATTGGGATGCCAGTGTGGGGCTGTGCAGCTGAATACCTCTGTAGAGCTGCCTGTCCCTCTGACATCTACAGGGATGGGAGAGTGCCTCTGAAAACCCTTGTGGTGTCATCTGGGCACTTAGGAGATCACAGAGCAGCAGGATTATTTGCATCCCTAAGCCCAACTGCCCGATTAATTTGTTCTTCAGCAGTCTGCCAACTAAAACGTAAACACACTGATGTACATAAACTGGATACCTGCCCAAATTCTTCCTGGAGAGATGCTATTTCTGGCAATACAGAACTGCAGAATATTTGCAAAGCTGCATGTTTTAGCTACTGAGTGTTAGAAATAACAATTTGGTATCAGTGTCAGTGAATCAGGCCTCTGTTATTAAACTCATCATGCTGCTGAAGAGACTTTCAAAGTCAGACCATGGATAATTGCTGGGCAAAACTCCATCTTCTGTTCCGCGTAACAGAAATATCTCTGTAATTCATCACTCTTCTCCTCTGCCATCATTAAAATTATTTTCTGGCCAAAACTGTCATTTAAAAAGATCAGTGTTGCTAATAAGTCACCTGTGTACACTTCCAGCAGTTACAGTTGATACAATTTTGTGGCATTTAGAAACAATTTTTTTCATTTTAAAAGCCCTTTCCTTTAAGTGTTAGATTGCTCTTATTTTTATTCTGTGAACCAAGACAGCTCCACATAATTGTTGTCTCGTGTTCTTTTAAAAGCCTTTCCTCGAATAACAATAAAATATTCATCCATCTGTGTAGGACACAACAGGACAGTTCTAGTTGTATTTTTTGCCTATTTTGGCATCAGCAGTTTGTGACAAGCTGTCTGCAGGTATTCAGCTGCAAGGCTGCCTGCTGCTCTGGGCAAGGGAGAGCAGCCAGTAGCCTTCACTGGCAGGTCCTGGGCTCCAGCTTTGCTGCACACATCTACTTTTGGCCAAACACATCAACCCTGGAGACAGCAGTGATGTAACAAAACTCATTTTTAAAAAATAGGAAGGCTTGGAGGGGGGATGGAGGAAAGCAACTATAAAAGCAATAAGAAACTTGCAGTAGCAGGAAGAAAAAACTGTGGAAACAAAAGTGTTCCCAAGTGATGCATTTCCTTTAAGGAGTGACATCAGCAACATCCCTTTCCTCAGAGCTCCTAGTCAGCTGTGTCCTGCTTGGACAGGCATCTCACCTTAAAACAGACAAGTCTTACACACTCATTCTTACCAAGAAAATGCCAGTGTGGTATACCAAGGGCTTGGGGGAATAATCTCACAGGGGTGAATGGCACCATACTGAGGTCCTGTGTCATGCATTCCATACCAGGGGGGAACAAAACCAGGAGGCCTTGTTTCGTGTTTCTTGGGGATTTATGTGACTTCTTTGCACTTGGAATATTATTTTCGCGGTAATGAGCTAGCTGTGGTTAATTGTTACCCTGAATTATGTAGGTTCTGCAGCTGTGGCTGCAGGCTATGCCTTCAAGTAGAAAATGTGTTTTAAAGGGACTGGAGGTCTTGTCTGTTGTACAGCCTATCTCTGAGGAATATCCAGTAGCAACATCTATATCTGACCTGCAGTGAAACTTAAAGCTTTCCACTGAGTTGAGACTTTAACTTGAAGCCTGAAATGCTGTGGGATGAGGAGGATAGAAAGTGGTCAATTTAGTCTTCTGGACGACGTCATGTGTTCACAGGAAGAGTGAGAGACACAGGAAACTGTTTACAGATGGAAATTCCCTTGCTTTTGAAGTAACTGGCCATTTTTGTCTTTCCATAAGTCAATAGGACTTATTTAGCATTCTTTAAATATAAGACTCCTGGGATTGAATGGTGGCTGAGGATTTGACTTTACAGATACTTTGTTACATCTTACCTGATTTTGAGGCAAACAGGGTGCATCTCTCTAAAACACAGAGGAGAAAAAAAAAAACAACACCAAAAAACCAGGCAGAAGAACAAAACTGGGGGGAATATTTCAGTTTATGATCCTGATTTCTCATCAATTCACAGTGTGAAAAAACCTCTACTGTAGCTGAGCTTATCTGTATGCAGAACTAGGCTAGATAACAATCTCAGTGAGTTGTAAGATTCATTTGTTGCCTATAAAGGACTCTGAAATTCTTCGGCCATCTAAGGTTTAAGCTCATCTGAATTGTCCCTCTGAATCTGGAAACCCATTTACACAAAGCCACTTGCAATGGGTGGCAGTGTCACCACAGGTTTGTGAGCCCTTGAGACAATTCCAACTCCAGCAGCAGAATCAGTCACATCCTTTGGCAGCTTCTGTTTTGATCTTTGGTGGTACTTTGCCTATGTTCTCCCTAAGTGTGAGGGTGTTTTTGGAGGGGACAACAGCACCTGAGAATCTGTCCCACTCTTATGTAAATTGAGCTATCCATGGTGCCGTGTTTCTTTTATTGGGTCCATTTGCCATGTTCTAAGATCACAAAATGGCTTGCTCATGAACAATAAAATGAAAAGCAATTAGCAACTCCTTTATACTACATCATGTATCCTAATTTGCCTCTTATTTTCACCCATTCCCCCTGCTGAAATGAACACTTCAGTGTATCACAGGTCACTGTCTGCTAGAAAGTTTAATTTCTTCTTGTTGTAATTTTAGAATAATATTCATGGCTTATGCCCCTTTACCCAGAAGCTGGAACAGTGTGTTTATAATTCCATGACCTTGGAAAACATTTCTGTGAGGATTAAAGTTCCTTGTGATGCTGCTGCTCCCTGTGTTATTTTCGAGTCTCTACACACACCACATAGAATGGCTATATAGGAAATTTCACTAAAGGTAGCCAAACACTGTGTAGCACTAAAATGATGGAGCATCTCCTAATGTGGAGATAGTCCACCCACCCTGCTTCAAATGGCTCTCTTTCACCTGAAATGCTGTGGTTCCACTGTGCTGACACACACTTATGATATTTTAAGCAATGATTCCCGTTGCTGCAGTGCTTCTTGTGGAGAAGAAGCATGAACTCCAGCTGGTTTGGAGAGAGGGTATAATCTGATTTTACTTATTAATAATGCCTGATTCTTTCTTTCTGGTAAAAACTGGCAAGCATCAAACCATCAGGTTCTGAGTTCATGTCTTATGAACTGATTGTGTGGCACTTTTGGCCAGCTGCCTCCAGACCCGTTCTGCACTCTGGATCATCACTGCCACCTATGGTGAAGAAGCAAGTGTTGTGCACAGAAGTAGCAACCCAAGTTTGAGAGGCAGCACTTCCCCATAAGCTTCTAGCTAGGATGAAACCAAAATTGCAGGAGGCAATTATTTTGACAGTAGAAGAAATCAGTCCAGACAAGGAAAGGTCGTGTTAAGAGGCAATGGCACAAATCATTCGAAGAAAACCAGCCTGTGTTCCAGGGGCTTCAAACACCCCAAACTGAGAGGGCAGTGAGGGGAAGTGAGGGGCAGGGGGGAAAAAAAAAAATAGCATGACTGAAGTGCTGGTGGCTGATAATAGGGATTTAGTCTTCTGCTGTTTCATCATCATTCATTGTCTCTAACAGTGAGTCTTTTATGAAATGTGATGCTTAATTGTGGGGTGACTTGTAGAGGTATTTCTTTGGGCTCAAAAAGTAGACTGGATGGAATTTTACCAAAATAATCCTCACTTTCCCTATCTTTTCCCTTTTGTCTCACTATTTAAACATTTTTTATATTTTCACATAAAACGTTTACGAGACTTCTTCCTGAAGTATAATTGGAAAATATAAGTAGCTTAGGACTATAAGAATACCTAGCAACCTTCTCCCAGCAGACAGGAGTAAATCCTGAATAAAACTGCTGAGTTTGTCTCTAATCACTCTTGCTGGCAGGTGGGGCCTGGCAGTCCCTGGGTGAGCATGAAGGCCCCAGGGCCAAAGTGAGTGTCCCCATCCCTGTGGAGAGGCAGGGTGTTGGAGAAGACTGGGCAGCTGGACTTGTTATCCTACACCCACAGAGCTGCGTGTGCCTGACTCTGGGCGCAGCTCACCACTGGAAGGAATGTCCCCTTTGCTGCTGGAGATGCAAGAAGAAGGAATTAGTCCTTCCAGATACCCTTTTGAACAGATCTATCACCTTTACTGCAGGTACTGGGAGACTGAGGCTGCTGTGGTGTTGATACCTGTACACAAGCATCCTCTCCAAGCACCCCATGGGGACAGTGGCACCAGCACAAGGACTTCTTGCAAAGATGACAAGAAGGGGTGATTTGTCTGTTTTACTCCCAGAGGAGACAAACTTAACCCAGACTTGTCAGCCATGAGGTATTGAGTTATATATTGAGGAAATATATTGGACTTGAGTGAAGAATTAGGTCCCCCTTAACATCCAATTTTCAAATAAAGCAAAAAGCTAGGAGAAAATTAATTGGCCAGGGACAAATGTTTGCTTAATCTTAGATTTCTCCGCAGCACCTTTCCTGTAATGTAACTATCAGAGATTGCTTATTTTACAACCTGTAACATGGGAAACCCCCTTTAAATGTATTTCTGAAAAGCAACAGAATATTTCATGACAATGATAAAGGCAACCCTATGTCTCTGTAGAAAGCCAGGCACAGTGGGAGACAATCCCAGCAACAATTTTTTCACCCATGACTTGACCATTGCTAGAAGGTACACACAGTGTAGTTCCAATACAAATATGACAGCAGCTGCTATTTCCACAGGACACAAAATTGTGATTGATTCGTCCTGGCTCCAGCTCCTGCTGACTCACAAGTCCCTTCTGTCTTTCCCACTGGGACTCGAATCAGTCCAAAAAACAAGGGGTGTTTCATTATGGAGGCTTGCCTGGAAACCATGTGGAGAGATGAACTGAAAATACGGCGATCTCAGGCATAAAATTTGTGCTGCTGGGAGCTGTTTATTGACATTTAAATCATACTTCAGCAAGACTTTGCTATGGCCTTGGAAAATGGTCAAGGAAAATGGTTTGTTGATGGAAGAAGCCTATGGAGTTCATGACTGTGATTTTATCACAGAAACAGGCTATATATTTTGGCTGCTTTTTTAATAGCTGCAGTTGTTGTATGTCTCCTTTTTCTTCTCTTTTCTGTTTCTGTTTTTATTGTTTAATAGTATTAAAATAACTAACATGACACATTATTCTGGTTTAATTTCAAGTGAAATTTGGCAACTTCTACTTGTGAGATAAGGTTTAATTGCTCTTGGCATTTAAAAAGAAATGCAAATGACAAAGATATTAAACTGACAAATTATGACAGCTCACATAACACTTTTTACAATGGATTTTTTCCATGCATTTTTAATACCCAGAATAGTCTGCCTTAATACTACCATATTTACAATAAATCATTATTCTAATGGAGACATTTTGCTTTGTCAGGCAATACACAATCAGCAGTTTTCAATAAAGAATCTGAAACCTGTTTAATATTAATTTTGTGACACAAACTCATAAATCCAGACAATTTATAAATGGGGCCAATATGCTGCCCTTAAATTGGGATATTAAGGAATAATTAGAGCACAGTAAGGGCAGATTGCCAAACGTAACTTTTAAATTCCCCAGTTTGTATCACTTAGCACGGTGATTGTAATGCATTATATGCCTTCTGTAAGGCATAAACATGCATTTCCTACTAAACAGCTTAAGGCACCCACAAGAGGTTGAAGTAGCTGTTTACTTTGGCATGAGTGGCTTCAAGAGGCATAAAGCACCACAGAATTTAGGAACAAGGATGGCTTTGGGGTTAGAAAGGGAAATGGGAAGCCATGGTAGAGTCAGCTTTTCTCAGTTTTTCTACAAGACTCAACAATGGGATTGTTTGTTTGTTTGTTCTCTCCCTTGGTACCCCATGAGGGCCATGTCTGGTCTGAGTAACAGGAGGTCCTTGAGGCAGCTCTGAGCACACTGACATGGTGTGGTGCCTTTCTCCCAGCAGACATTCATCTGAGCCCCTAAACAGCACAGCCACATCAGCACTGGGGGTTGGACCCGACTGGAGAGCCAGCTGGGGTCAGATGGGATGCAGGGTCTTACACCTGCACAGCATCCAGCTCAGGACACAGCTGTTCTAGCTGGAGCTGGAGGATCTTTCAGCACTGTGCTGTTGATTGATGCAAACAGGCCTCAGAGCTTACCCCTGCCCATGGTTTTGGATGTGCCATCCACCCTGATGAATTACCTGCCTTATTTAGAAGCTGGAGAAGGTTACACAGTGCCATGCAAGGGCATCTTGGCAGTTCCCAAGTTTAGATAGTCCAGATAGTGGGGAAAAAATACTTTTTTTTACTTACATGTGGGAGGTTCTAGGGCAAAAGTAAACGTGATGAAGCCTTGAGCAAGATTTTGAGGTCCCTGAAGATGAACAATTTATTTTGCAACATCTAAGGGTGACTAGCAGTGCATTATATTATTGTCCTCAAAATAATGTAATCTCTATCAATTAGCTGTGGGTGTTGTCACCCCAAGACAATTCTTTAACTCAAATACTAGAGGAGATGAAGCAGCTCTACTGTGTAGAGCTCTTCATTTTCACACAAGCCTTTTGTCATGTTTGCAAACCCTCAAGTTTTCTAAGTCTCATGTATATTCCCTTATACTCTATCTCAGGAAGCCTGACTGCAAAGAAGAGCACGAAGGTATAAAACTGGCAAAGTAATCATACTGCTCAGCACCATTAGAGTCTTATTTTGAGCTGCTGGAGGAGAAAGAGTCGAGCCAGTGTTAGTTTCCAGGATGTTATCTTCTCCCAGGGAGGAATAAGAAGGATAATTGTGGGGTCCCCTTCCTCTCTTGGGTGGTAGCCTGCCTACTGCTTTGCTCTGCACTGCAGGTGAAGAAGCCAGTGATATGCCACTTAAGCCAAGGGGGCAGTTTGTGCAGCTACGCTTTAATAACACTTTTCTGAGGGTAGTGTTTTTCCACTGCACTAGTAATGCTGTGTGTGCATCAGTGAAGCCTTAAGTCTGCTTCTCCCTACAGTCCCACTGCCTGTAGCCACTTTGTGCAATGGCTTGCAAATTTTGGGAAAAGATTACCCTAAGTTCCCTCATTGCTGCTTTCAACCACAGCTAGACTTCTTTGGGTTTTTTTTTAAACAAAATTTGAAATTCTGCAAATTCAGGGTTTTTTCCCTTGTAAAGCAGATGGCTCCCAAGTGTTAAAGTTTGTGTACATCTTTCAGATGCAGATAGGTTGTATATCCATGTCAAAGGAGAAATTGCTCACCCTCAGGGTGAGCAAGGTGAAGGCAGGAGTTAAAATCCTTCCCAGATCAGCACATTTAACTACACTTTTGTATCACTGTTGTCTCTTGCCTGTCATATCCTTTTCCTCTGCTCTGCCTTTAAGATTTTCTCCCAGGGCAATAAGTGGAACCTCATGCTAGTAGAGAAGAGGGTTGCCACCATGACAGCTGATATGTTCTTGCTTGAAAAGAACCACAAATAAACTTCTCAGCACATGGTGGACGGAGGTGTGACCTCAGGCCTTCCTCTTCTCTACTTGTGGCACACCACACTAGTCTTTCACACTTTTGCCTTTTAGGAAAGCACCTGGGTATCCACAGGATACAAAACTGGAGCTTCCCACAGCAAAGCATCTGTTACCTGCTACTGTGTTCGATTGGTTCTCATAGCTGCTGTGGTCCCCTTCACTTTCACATTCTCATGCTGGCCTGCATGCTCTGTGTGGATCTGCATGACTGGAGTTTATTTTATTTTAAATTTCTTAAATTTTATCCTTAATTTTTCTTCCTTCTACCCATTTTCACAGTCACAGTGTATTATGGGCAGAATGAAAAAGGAAAAAAAGTATTTTGATGGTATTAGTAGCTTGGCAACCATAAAGCTTTCCCGTGGCTTTGCAGAGGAATTTGGAGTACTTACGTTCTGTACTTCCCTTTATCTTGCTATGCACTGCACACCAGAGCTCCAGTTCTGCAACTGATGCCATGAAAGTAGGTTGCTGTACTCAAATCCAGTCTTCTGAGTCAGTTCAGTGTATGCATTGCTGATTTAGATTGCTTCCAACAGGGACCACCCATTGGCTCTCTCATACTATTTGGAAGGGGGAGTAGGGGATATACTAACAGTAGGTTGGTTTCTAGGAACAGAAACAAAATTATAAGAGAATATTTACCTGTATCAAACTGGGCTTCTTCTCAGCTAATGGAAAAAACAAAGAAAATTTTCACATGCTCCATGATTTGCCTGCTTGCCAACTCCCTGGTCACATCAGCTGGACCCAAATGTGAGAAATTAGAGATTCTTTCCACAGGTATGAAAGGACTTCCCATAGCTGAGAAGTGGCCCCTAACCTATTTCAGCCATTTCTCTGTTAAAGATGACTAGTCCAAGATATTTACCATCCTCAAGCATATCAACATTTCCACTTTGCTCCCAATATTTTCCTCCTATTTCATTATACTAAACCAAATTCCATTACATGTTCATTTATAGAACAAGCTGTGTTCTCATGATATTTATGGATGGCTGCATCACGTGCTTTATGCAGGTCAAGAGACATTGCAAACACAAAGGAACAAAGATGATTCCCAACACACTCCTCAGCATGTGGGGGACTGAATCGCATGGGTGACATTCAGCTGCTGCACAGACCCTGTAGAGAGTTTAATGCTTAGAGACTCTCAGGGATGGAATGCTGGGCTGGGTGCATCTTTCCTATATGTGCAGGAGGGATACAAGTATGGTAGGGAGGCAGGGAGGTCCCAGCCTGCTGCAATATGTGTTAGTCTGTAGTGATGGGGAGTAGGGAGAGTGCTACAAAAGAGCTGCAAACAGTTGGCCACATGAAGGCACAGAGCTGACATTTGTTTTGCAGCCCAGGGATGGAGCTGGCACAGCTTTCTGGCCTTCTGTTTGTGGTCTGGGAAGGCAATGAGGAACTTCAGGAACACTGAAGTTAACTAGGTAAGGTTCACAATGTATCCCCCCGGTCTCCCTTGTGAGAGAACTGCATACACTTGAAGAAATTATTATTAATCTGCCTTGCAATAATTTTTAAAGAGAGTAAATGAGGTAGACTCATAAGCATTGGCTAGTGAGTTTGACATCAGGCCCAGGCAAAAATGTGAAACAGATGATACAGACACTGAGCCCGAAAGAATTAAGAGGTTGAATACAAATAATTTCAATTAACATGGGTTGGAGGGAAAACAGGTTTGAGGGAAATATTTAATACATCTATCTTGCTGCATGAGAAGGTGCTTGGCTTGGTTCTGATTTGTAGAATCTAAAATTATGCAAAACCTGTATGCTCTGTATCAGAGAGCTTCTTCTACACCCAAATGCCAGGTTCCAAAATACTAGTGTATTTTGGGAATTGTCACCCAGGTATGATTCAGGAGGTATGCAGAAAGAACTGGTCCTTTGCTCCAGCTGTATGGTGCTACTGGCACTAGCGAGAAAATACAAGATTATATTTAGGCAAGAAACGAATGCATTCACTATGGACAAAGGAAAGGCCATATAATCAGGGACAAGACTAATTAGATGATAGTTACATATTTGGAGGCTCCGTGTTGAGAGGCAGTGATTTTCAAAAGTATTTGCATAATAGCATTATGCTGAAAGCACATGTGCAACTGATGAGCTCTGTCTCAGAGAGCTGAGACACTCCTTAGGTGTATTTGCAATATTGAAAGGGACTGTCTTACTCTAGTTGGAGCACTGGAGTGACTGCTTCTGGGATACTAAGCAATCTTTGCTGTCCCATGTCTTCCTTGAAACACAAGAATCTGAGGAGGGTTCAGGAAGCCTTACAACAACGCAATCTGAGCTATTGTAAAAGAAAATTTAGTAATTCTGAATCTCCTTTGCACCTAACCCTAAAATCCCTTTGCAGCTTTCTAACTATAAAAATCCTACATACTGTTTCATTGTTTCTTACTGGAAAATACTAATTTGGACCTCTTAGTTCCCATTTATGAATAAATATCAGAGAGATCTCTCTGCTGAGGTATATTGTTGGCAACAACAATACATGTCTACATTAACATATCTGCGTGTGTCTATATTAGATTAAAATATTGACCGTTGGTGATGCTGAATCCATTTCAAATTTGAAAAGGGAAGGTGACTATTAAGCAGCGCAAGTGAAAAACTATATTGCACAACTTACATCAGACAGACTGCTAAGAAGGCTGGAAATGAGGGGTCCCAGGTGTTAGAAAGCCTCCAGCATGTTGCTTCCTAATCACTCAGAATTTCTCCTTCCCGTTTTAATAAAGGCTTTGTTTCCACTGGATCTTGCTGCTTGTGCCTTAATTGCCACCTGTCGGCAAGCCTTGGTTATCCTGCCTCCTCAGCACCAGAAAAGCTTGTCAAAATGATGCCCATTATACTGCTTTTCAGTGCACAGGTTGTTAAAGGAAGGATGTTTAATTCTTTCTCATCACCCCAGAGTCAGCACCAGCCAGAGGTCCTGTACAAAGCATTAGCTCATGTTCCTTTCAGGTGCTAAGTACTAGCAGAGGGGCAGGTGGGGGTAAGCCACAACCAATTAAGTCATTTATATCCACTCACACCAATGGAGGGTGGTATTATTCCAGCATCTCTGAAATCGGGCACCGTCCTCCTTTCTCAGGTTGCTGTCAGCCTGGCAGTGTAGCTGAACTCCCACACAGCTGCAAAAAAGACCATGGTTAAACACTGCCTGGGTGTTACAACTATAGCAGGAAGGTTTCACTGGCTAAACATGACTTTTAGGTTACTGGTGCTGCTCTTCAAACTGCAAGGCAACACTTTCCAGTCTTACTACCATTGCTTTGTGCAGGTGCTGTGGCTTTCTCCTGTGTACTCCAGAGAGAGACCGTTTTCTTATTTTTTTTGTTAAATCGAGTCATTTAAACCGTGCCCTTCAGTTTTTGATGTCATTCTTTGTGTGGCAGCTAAGAATCCTACACCACAGGGCATCCCTGCCAGAAGAGGCCTTCTGGGATGAAAGAGCAGGAAGCAGCAGAGTGGGCTGTGGTGAGGGTGAATGCTGTCGCTGGAGCACGCAGACAGTGCCTGCAAACTCCACAGTGCCTAAAATAACAAGCAGTTCATTAGGCCTTAAATAGACTATGTATATGATAATACAGCCTGCTGCTGAGGGCCCACATCTGTCCCTCTCTGCACCTACTTAAAATGCAGATGTTGGAGTTTTTTGGTTTTCTGGTTTTTTGTTTTGTTTTGTTTTTCTTTTGGAAGGAGAACTAGAAAGAAGAGCCCAGCCTTATGCCACTGTTCTAACAGTACCTTATTCTCCATGCAAAACCACAACCAGTATTCCTCCCTAATCCCAGCTGGCAGGATAAAGGTCCTCAAATACTGGTACTATACCAGCAAAAAGATCAGGTTATTTCTGTCACTGGAAAGTCAGAGAAGCAGAAATTAATCCCCTCAAGCAGAAAACAATATTGAGTCAAGGACTACCTCCTAAACTGTTCTGTGTCCTGCCCGAGTTATTGCATGGATGGACAGAAAGGGTCTTTCCCTCTAAATGCTGGTGTTGTGTGGGATTTAGGCTGGAAATAGAGCCCCCGTGATAGCCTCACTATCCAGCACGGTGATATCTAAGCTCGTCTCTTGGGAATGGAGACCCTAGGAGAGAGGATAAGCTTTTTCCCCAAACAAATGACATGGGGCTGTCTTTGGACAGCCCCATGTCATTTGAAAAGGCTCCTCAGCAAGCACAGTCTTCAGGACTCTCCAGGACTCTTCACAAGGGACAGGGCACTATTTCTCCACCAGTGTGAGTGCCAGCAGGGCATAACTGTGGTGCCAACAGCTGTGGTGGTACTCCCAGGGGGATGTTTAGCTACCAAGGAGGAAAGCTCCAGTGTACAGGTCATTCTGGTGCTTGTGTGGTTGGGCAGCAGTGAAGGAGGGGCTTTAGGACTGTGGAACTGAGAGTTTGTGGATTCAAGACAATTTCAGTTAAAGGAAATGATTTCTGACAAAACCATGCCTACATTATACCTGTTGCAGATCTGTTTGCTGGGTACTGTGGGGTACTCAAATATTGCCATGAGGAGGAGCCTGAGGTTTGCTTTATGCCATAGCTGGTCACCTCCACTGAGCACACTGTTCCAGCTACTATGTGTTTTCAGGATAAATGTGCTCTTGCTGTACCTTCTTCTCTCCTGGGATGCAGAAGAGACCGACTGTGATGGAAACAGCCACCACACACAACATGTGCATTCTTCATATATGGCAAAGGGAATGGGAGCCAAGGAGTCAGCTCTGGGTGCAGGCTTTCCTTGTAACCTTTTGCTCACATTCACAAACAATGCCCTATTGTGGTGTTGTTTCCTGCAGATTATTCTAATAACCACTGAGCAGTGAAGCATGAGCATGTGTTCAGGTTTCTTACATTGAATTCTAATGTGATAAAACATGCCAGCTTTCTAAGGGTCAGTAAAAATGCACAAGAAAGAGAATTGGATAAGGTGGAACTTTGTTGTAACTCTCAAAACTTGGAAGCTTCCTGGAAGAAATGAATTTTATACCTAAGGACACACAGTGTTTGCTTTCTTTTCTATTTTATAGCTTGTCAATTATATTGACACATCTCCTCTAGAAGTGCATAGCCTGATGTAGGTAGTAGAGCTTTCATAAAGGCCTGATTGCAATTATAATGGGGGTAGGATTTTCATGTGAAAAATACGTGGCGCAGGTCCTTCCATGGTATTTGAGCTGGTGCAAATGCTGATCAAGTGCCTTGCCAGGGAAAATCAGGAGTCCCAGAGCTCCTATGTGGCTGCTTCATTGCACATGTGCTTGAGCATTAGAGGTCTTTACTGCCCCAGCAAATTTGTAGTATATTAGGTGTAAAACTTATTGTCAGTGAAATACATTGTAGTGACCTGAGTGAAACAGCACCAAAGAGGAGCAGAATGATGACTCCTTTTGGCAGTTCAGCACCAGGCTGTTGGCAGCAGACTCATGATGTGTGCAGGAAAATGTTCTGTCTGTGGAGAAGGTCACCCTCCCCCATATTCTGGGTTGTGTTCTGTCCTTTAGACTGACTCAGCTTTTAGCATGCAATAATCAGAGAGCTATGTCATGTCATGTTGTTTGGAACAGTTTGCAGTCAGACAAATTGCTTTCAGTGTAAAAATTAACACACAAGCCTAAGAAAACTTCAGAAAATGTATGGATTTTTCTTACTAAGGTGGTATGGTCCATTAGTTAACCAATGTTGCTAGACAACAAAAAATGCCTTGCATGAATTTTGGATCCAGTTGTCTCACTAATTTGTTAATTTGATGGGCAAAATTATAAAACCACCTAATATTTATAATATCACAAGGCAATGCCTGATTTGAACAGCACTAGTTTAATAACACCACTAGTTTTATTAAAGTGTTTCATCTACTAGTTTAATGATGAAATATCTTAAAAAACAGATTTTTTTTTTCCTATTAGACTGGTAAATAGACATCTTTAATGTGTCTTCCTTTCTATACCTCTTCCAGTCCATAGATTTGAACTGCAGGAAGTCTTGCTGATGGAACTCCTATTAGGCCTCTAAAAATTTTGTAGGATTAATAGGATGGTTTAACACAAATGTCTGTGCACTGAGGTTTTCAGTGATGCTGGCCACTCAGGAAAATCTGTTTTTTTACCTGGGGCAGCATGCAAGTGACTTGCATCCATTTCACATATCTATACATGGATATATGCATAACTCTAAATACATTCACTTTTTGAATTATTTTACTTAAACACAACCTGCCTTGTGAGGCCAGGAGTTAGTACTGAGCGCTGAGCAAGGGTTAAGTCTCCATATCTTTAAAAAAACTTACTTTTATTAGCTTGAGCTGCAAGGATCTGACCCCTGACAATGTAATGTTATTTTAACCACACTTTGTCTTGAATTGAATGGAAGTCTGCCTGGATACAGATATCCCATGCTGGGACATTGAGCTTCTGTGAAATTCAGCTGCACAAAATGAAGGTGGCCCTATTTTGTCCCTTAACCAAAAGGTAATCTCTCTTAAGGGCTGCTCTAGAAAGGAAGATGTTTTTCTCTGTATACATAATTAAAAAACCTAAAAAGTGCTCTGTGATTTCCTCAAATGTTAATGTGCTTACTGCACTGTGATTTATGTTCAGCATGTCAGGATAATGGGGATGGAAAGCACAAGACACACTTCTTGGTTGCATAAATACATTGTAAAACATTCTGAAAGTTCTCAGTCTGTCTCCAACAATGGACCATTAAATAAGAGGAATAAACATAAAAAGGACCATTGACCTGACCTCCACATAATTTACTTTATGACTGCCAGCTACATTCACAGATTTACAGGCACTGGGTTTTATCACCATGTGTGAGTCAAGGTTGTGGTTCATAATTACTGTGCAGTTCATGGGAAAACTGTAAAGACATCGTGTGTTGTATTTTAGCAGTTTAAGTGAGTGGGATCTGTGCTTGAGAATGCTGTGGAGTGGCCCTTGTCCTGCTCCATCACCTGTGTAGGTGACTTTATATAGACTTCTGCTTACTGATGTTGGGGGAAACAGCTATTTGCTGTGGCACACTGCTAACATATGAGGAAATGTCTCAGGTATTCTGGAAAGGGTAACTGTTTAAACAGAGAAATGGAGTGGGTGTGGGTGTCATGTAGGGTACCTTTTTTTTTTTTTAATCACCATCTAGCACAGTTCCCCAAGTGGCTTTACAGAAAATAATGCCAAGCCAGATTTTGTGGGTCACACCCCACAACCAAAGGCATTTGTCTTCCGTCCAGGGACCCCAGTACAAGCTATTTGCAGTGCACGTGAAGCCACTTCTGCATGGCATGGGGTTGCGCCTTGCACCCACATGAGGTTTTAGGGGGAATTTGGCATTGCCTCCTGGCTCCTGGAGCTACCAGGGAAGGTGGAAGGGGGCACAAAGGCTCCCCAAGTAGGTCATGTTTTTAGAAATGTGTATTTTCTTCCTTTCACAAGGGGTCTTCTCAGGTTAATGTTTTCTACAGTCAGATACTTGCAAAACGCACTGTGAAATTGTCTGTTTTATCCCAGTAGGTGACATACCAGTAAAGGCCTTATTACTGCCTCTCCCACATCAGCTTTGCTGTTTCTGTACTGGAATGTAATTCAGTGAGCCACAGAATCATGAAAACATCTGATGTACTATTCCTTTTAAATGGATTTTCCTCACAGAGAAGCTATCTTCCTGGGCATTTCTTCTGTCAGTCCAATTCAATTGGATTGTAGTTGAAAACAATAATATTACATTTACATTAGCTTTAAAAGTCTCTGCATTTTTGCCCCTATAGCCCATCTGGCTCTAATGTTGCTGAATTTTAATTTAATGATTTTTTTTTTTCAATTGAACTGACTAAATGTGCTGCATTAACAATCTGCTGTACTAAAAAAGCAGATTGAAAAAATGTGTAATATTGATGTTTAGTCTTGGTAAAAGCACTTTTCCCAAGAACCACTCTAGCCTTATTTAATATAATTGTTTTACTTTCCTTATGTGTGGGTTTCCAACTGAATGAACCTGGAATAAATCAGGACCAGAAAGACCCCCAGGACTAGCGTGGTTAAAGCATCCTGGTTCCCCTGGCCACCAGCAAGTCAATGAATGACAGACGAGGATTTAAATAGCAAAATGAGACTCACAGATTCACACTTGGTTTATACAGTCTCCATGTAAAAACCAAATGTCACATATACAGGAGGAGCTGGAGGCCAAGCTCACCAGGATTTCTGCCTCACTAAAAGCAGCCCTCACCAGGGAGATGCTAGCAGGTTACCAAGGTCAGAATTCTGCTACAACAACTGGCAAGGGTGCAAAACCCGACCCCTTTCAGCCCTCCCTGTGCACAGCCATGCACACCTGGTCATACAGAAGTTAAAAAGGGATGATAGGTTTCCCAACATCAAGGATGGCTTTAGAAACAAGTGTTGTGTAAAACCTATTGCAAAGACAGCTACCTCCAGTTAGGAGAATAAAAGCAGCTGGTTGTGAAGGTTCAAAACAAAACCCCAAACGAGTGCTTGGGAGGGCAGAGAGGTGCATGGTGTGCATGTTAGCATGAACTTGGATCTGATGGTATCTTTGGACCAGTCACACCTTTCTGACATTGCCACTCACAGCACAGGGCCCAGCCACCAAGGCCAGTGCCCACAGAGCACATTCCCATTCCAGAGGTGCTATGAATCCCTGGCAGAGCAGGCTGTGAGCTTTGCCAGCCCTGCTTGCTTGCCTCTAGCTGCTCTTTGTGAACCCTGTGGATCCTCTTTATGAAGAGCCTTGTGGGGAGCTGGGGCCAGGCAGGCAGAGAAGAAGCAGCCTCAGTCCGTGCTCTGCTAGTGCTGGTGCGTCTCTGCAGGCATCCAGACCATGACAGAGCTAGTAGGGAGGGAACATCACTTTCCTGTTAAACCTCTGGGGAATACAGGTGGAAAGGGGGATGCTGCACCAGCCCTACTCCTGGGAAAAATGTCAGGTACCTGTGTTTGCATTTCATTGAGAGGCAAGAACTGCAAGCAAAAGCCTCAAATCTCCAAGAAAGATAGCCTGCACAAAAGCAGGAGATTCATTTTATGCCTTTGTTTTGGACACTTGTAACTGGTTGTGGGCTTTCTTATAGATCAGCAAAGATGTAGGCCAAGCACCACAGCTGTAATCATGGCAGGTGCAAAAATAATCATGGAATAACTTGGACTGGAAGAGACCTCTGAAAGGCGATCTAGTCCAACTCCCCTGCAATGAACAGGGCCATCTTCAGCTAGATCAAGTTGCTCAGAGCTCTATCCAGCCTTAAATATTTCCTGGGATAGGACATGTACCAGCTTTCTGGGCTACCTGTTCCAGTGTCTCACTACCCTTACAATGAAGGATCTTTTCATGATACAGAATTGAAATCTACTTCCTTTCAGATTCAAGCCACTGCCCCCTTGTCCCATCTCCACACACTCTTGTGAAAAGTCCCTCTCAGATCTTTTGTAGGCTCCTTTTAACAAACTGGAAGGTGCTATAAGGTGTCCCTGAACCTTCTCTTTTCCAGGTTGAACAACCCCAACTCTCTCTGCCTGTGTTCATAGGAGAGGGGCTCCATTCCTCTAATCATCTATATGGCCCTGCTCTGGACTTGTTCAAGCAGGTCCATGTCATTCATATGCTGAGTGAGTCATAGTAATCCAGTCGGGGTCTCACCAGAGCAGACAAAGGGGATTTGCCATGACAGAAAACTGTCCAGAGCCAGGATAACTGCTTTGTAGCATCTGAAAGAAGCAAAGAAAAGATAGGAGAAAGAGTCTATTAACGAGGAGTGCAGCTGAGCAGGATGCCCTCACACCTTTTGTAGCACATTCCCTCCTCCATCACCCCAAATGAAACGTGGGAATGGTACCTTGGGGATAACAACACTTCCCTAGGACCAGCAAGAAATGCTCACATGCTATAATAATAGATGCTGTGTAAGTGCTGCACATGGAAAGTGGATATTGGCTCAGTATTTGCAAAATGGGAATAATAAGCCCAGGTCTTCCAGAAGACCTTTTGGCAAGTGTGGTGCAGGAAAGAACATCCACCAGCAGTTCTTTATTCTGTTGCTCTGCAGCCACTGATGAATTAAGTGTACGGTGTCTTGCTGTGAAGAATAAGTGGAACAGACACGGGGAGATGTCTGACATATATTTTGAGGTGTATTTAATATTGCAGTGCTTCCGGATTCCACTAGCATGCTAGGGGTTTTGGCTTCAAACCAATGTTTGCATCAGTACCATGTGTCTCTGGAACAGCAGTGCTTACTTTAGAGCTGGCTATGAAAATAGTTTCCATTATAACCCCTTGTTTTCACATGCTTCTCTTATTTTATTTTGAAAATCCTCTTTTGGGTCAAAAATTTCCATCTGTATCTTTGCCAAAAGGTGAAGTTTTTCCCTCTTCTTTTTCTTCAGTTTGGAGGGAGAATCTTTCAGATGTTTTTGAGTCATGGGAGAGTGGAAAAAATGCATTTTCCCAGTAGGATAAAAAAGTCCACATTTTCACAGCAGTAGAAACATACGGTGAAAGGAAACTGAAGGCTGAAACTTGCATTTTGGTCCAGATACTTCTGTAGTAAATCAGCTTCATAGGGAAGGACTTTGATTTGCCAAAGGCAGAGATGATTCTGATTTTTGGCAATTAATCAGGAATGGGTCCAGGTTTGAAACTTTGCTGGAATTCAGGATATTTGTTCAAGGTAGTGCATTTACATCTGTCCATTTAAAAAGAAAAGAGCCAGTCCCCAGTGGTCTTCTGTCCTTCAGAGCTAATTATAGTCCAGCAATACATTTGAATTCATTCTAAAATCTAATTGAATGGAGAGAAACTGGAAGAACACCGGTGCCAAACATTTTTGAAACATTTTCTCAATTCTCACTCCAGTCAGCAAGAGCAAATGGATGTTGTTGAAGTCATGGGCAGGCTGATGCACTTCAAAAGGGCCAAAGTGCATGACAAGGTGTGCACACACAACTAGATGGAGCAAATGAGAAATTTCATTCAGTACGCCTGCCAAATTTTTTGTTGGATGTCTTTTCTCCTTCACAGGAAGCATTAGTGCAAAACTGCTGTGCTATGTGTAGTTACACTGAATTGGTTAATGAGCAGAAAAGAAAATGGAAAGAGGAAGGAAAATGGAAAGGGAAAGGGAAAGGGAAAGGGAAAGGGAAAGGGAAAGGGAAAGGGAAAAGGAAAAGGAAAGGGAAAGGGAAAGGGAAAGGGAAGAGGTAGGCATCTAACCATCATGCTGAAGAGTGATCCTGCACCCTTGTGCTGCCTTCTATTACTGTTTTCTCCTGTTGAGAGCCGTAGTGGATACACTACTGGTAAGTCCCCTCCATGTGTTCCAGAAAATCTGAACAGCTTGGGGGCTGATGATACTGCTGTGACCCTCAGTTTCATATTTTCTGGCTCTTTTGAAACTTTTAACTAGGCAGCCTGCACATTTCGTTAAACCTTTTGCTTTCTACCATTCAAAACCTGCTCCAAGTGTACATACATTTGGCAAAGGCATCCAAAATGATGTGTTTATTTTGCTTCAGTGCCAAAAAGCAGTGATTCATTAAGGAGCTTGGAAACACAGAGGAAAAGCCACAGCCAGCAACCACTGCACGTGCCCTGCCGAGCAGAAAGCTGTGTTTTTCTAAGGGAAATGGTTAGTGCAGCTGGATCAGTATCATGGCTGCCTTCTCTGAAGCGAGGAGGCACTGCTGGACAGGCTGGAGAGCACAGAAGTTCTCCTGGAGAGCTGGGCTTTGCTGCAGCAGCAGCAGCCAGAAGGCAGCCAGAGGCTGCTGTTAGGGCCAGAGGGGAGAGAGAAAAAATGCCCAAGGGGAATTGGTCCAGCTGGAAGGAGCCTTTCCTTGAAATGATGAATTAGTGCTGTGCCGCTGCTATGGTGAACACAATGAAAGGTGCAACAGGCCTTGAGAGAAGAGGTGGAAGAGGAAAGGTGGTGACCTGCAGTAAGAATAGGCCTCCAGCTGCCTTTAGCAGCACTACTTCATTTTCTCTGCTGGGGACATGCCAGTTTGTATCAGTAAAGGGGCCTGTTCATTCTGCTTATTGTAGCTACTGATACAAAGCCTTTGAAAACCTGGCAGAAACCTGACTGTTGAGGAACTCTACACTCCAATGTGTCATTGTTATGCCATTGTTTTCTTCTTCCCCAGTGGCTTGAACTAGGACAGGCAGAATGCTATTTATAGTTTCTAATGTAGTCCTTTTTTTGTCTTTCATCATAAATCTGGAACCCTGGACAAAATTGAAATCTGGTGACAAACACACTGTTGATTGGAAAGTGTCTGATGGTTATTTTCTGCCTGGAAAGGAAATTCTGTCCTGTGCTGTCACTCTGCTGCCACACAACAGGAGGTGCTGGGATCAGGAGTCAGTATGAGGCACAAAGGAAATGGTCATGTATGAAGTATATTAATATCAAGAGTTTTTACTCTATCATAAAAATGTAGAAAAGTTTTTGAAAATTCAAGGTTTAAAATTTAAACCAGGACTGTGGCATTTATATTATTAGGCATTAGGGTGATATGCCATGGGTAATATGCCATGTCACCTACTGGAGGTTCTTCACCTGTTTTTCAGGAATATCTGATTTAGGCTTAGGGACATAATGTGTTCCAGCTCCCCTTGATGCATTAAAGAAAAACAGGAGGTAACTTCTTCCAGCATCAAATGCACACTACTTAGCCCTTCTTAAAAGAAGACAAGAGTCTCATCCTGAAGAACACACATTTCCTATAACATATTAGTTTTAAGTAAATTGAAATTTAAAAACCCCAACACTTGTGTCAGCTGGGTCTGATTAATCTCTCATTCCTTAACTTTCATAATATTACACAAGTAGTTCTCAAAAACCTGCACTACACCACTTCTACTACTTATATCAGAACTCTGTAGGCAGCTGATAATTTTTAAAACAATAGATGTGAAAGTAATAGTACTGCAAATAATTACTGAGATACTCTGAGTCTGTGAGAAAATGAGGGTTCCTGAGTAGTCCAGGCTTGATGAAGTGAATCAAGGGAACTGACTCCAGGACCTTCACAAGCAAAGTAAACAAACATTAGCAACAAGTGTGGGATGGGGGGAAAGGTCTAAAATCTCAGAGGGATTTAAAGTTTTAGAATTTCCCTTTAAGGAGCATTAGGGAAAGAAAACACCTTTGAAAGACATTGTGGAACAGAACTGGCTGGGGATGAAGCATGTAGAAATTGAAATATAGGAAGAAAGCACGGTGGGGGTGTAGGGCAGTTTCTGAAGCTGAGGAATATGCACAGGAGAGGAGTAGATCTGCTCTTCATGACTCCCTAAATGTTTGTGTTGGGACTATTTTCTTTCTATTTTCTGCCTTTCAACCACACACAGTATGTAAATTACTTTAAAAGTCCAGTGTGTACAGTACCACAGAAACTGCAATCTGTTATTAAAATGACAATGGAGATTTTTCAACATACTTGCCAATGTTCAAGTCTGTAGAAGTCATTCCCAGAACAACTTCTAGGCAGTTACTTAATATAGGAAAGAGTTAAGTTAAAGAGTACAACAAAAGAAAGACACAGATCAGATGATAAAACCACACAAGTAGATCCATAAGCATTCATTACTAACCATTTAAAACCATATTGATGTCTTTTTATGCAGGTTTCCTCCAGGCACAAGTAAAACCCCGGAGTCAGAGAGCACAAAGAGAGGCCCACGGCTGAGGGCACCTAGCACAAAGCCTGGGTAATAAATTATTGAACTCCTGTTGCCATGAATTGTTTACCTGCTTTCCAGTGTTCAAAACTGGTTTGCTAACCATTATGGTGAATAATTTAGAGTAGCAAACAGGTTTGCAAGTGCAGAATCTATTTGGAGATAATTTGCAAGCAGAAAGAAAAGCTGTCTGTGCCAAATCGCCAGGAATGGGTTTGCCCGCTGTGCTGTTTTTCCTGCCTCTGATGGCAAAGATCTAATAAGGATAAATAAGAACAGACATTAAAACATGAGTCAAGATCACCTGAATATTAAACAAGTCTGAGCCCCTCAGATCTTTCATAGGTATCGGCCTTGCTACCCATCACCCAGTGCAATCTGAATGTGAACAAGGAAATCTCATCCAAAAAATTTCTGCTGTATGTTTTGATCAGAACAACCCTAATAAGCATATTAACTCCTGTGACCCAAAGTTCCGAACCCTTACCTGCCAAATTTAGAGATTGAACTACAGCGGCTCCTCTCAGTTCTGTACAGTTGTCTTCCATTCTACTGTGTAGACAGTATATGCAGTGAGGTTTTTTGTGGGAGAAAGAGCGGTGATGATCACTCACAAAGACAACAACCTCTTTTTTAAGGAAGATTTCAAGTTCTTTTTTCTTTCCTTGTACTTGGGCACTGAAAATGGTAGGTGACACTGGTGAAGACACAGCATTGTTAAGCCATTAAAAGTTAAAAAAGGACACATAAAAATATTTTTAAATGTTTTCAAATGAGACAATATTCTGGAGTTATTGAAAACATCTCTGGATATTAAAAGGAAATGGCCTAAATTCCCAATGTGATGCCTGTATAATCCATGAATATGGCCTGTGATTTTGTTTTGATGGTGCCTGTTTAAGAGCTGCATTTGGTTTCACAGAACACAGAACTAGCTCTTTGCTCAACCACAGCTGATGTTTCAGTCTCTGTGGTTGTACCCTCCCGTAATAACTGCAGGTTCTCTACAGGCAAGTAAGAACTCAATGTCATTGTTGCAAACCTTACTGTGACCATGACTAAAAAAATTACCTAGCTGCTTGCTGTTTGCTCCATGACATGACCTTTGCTTTGTTTGTTGTATAATTCAGCTCTGCAGCCTGCCTGACACCATGCTGCTCATCTTCCAGAAGTCCTGCACACTGGCAGGAGTTGTGAGTGGGTGGACCACATAAGAATTTACCTGTTTGGATCATTTCTGCTCTGGACTCAGTGCCATCCTCTTGGTTTTTCTTAATAAACACATAGAAAATAGCTTTTTCCTGTTGCCTTTGCCAATCCTGCATTACGAATCCTGGGATTAAATGTGATAGATCATCCTCATAGCTTCTGTTATATTTAGGGCCATAAATTAATCATGGTAACTGAGAGAATAGTAATACAATTTCACCTTTCTAAAATGCCTCTTTACATGAGCCTTCAGAACTGTGAAGAACAGGCAACAACATCCTACAAGTTGTAAGTCATCTATTGTCATCCATCATCCCAGTAGAGTAAACACATTGAAATAGACCTGTCCTGGAAATTTTATTGAGGGAAAGGAATTTACCCTTTCATATGTGAGATAGATTATTGTGTGTATTATGTCATTCCAACTTTGGAAAAAATTGGAAGTTTTACATCATCTCCCATGAAGAGATCTCGTATCAGCCATTTCAACAAGTGAGACATTCTAGTTTTACAAACACCTCTGAAATTCATGAAGAAGCCATTTTTTTCCCTTTTGGTGAATATTTCAGTTCTTGAAGAGCAGAATGTCTTTTGAGAGTATTCTCTACAGTACTCAACACAGTAACTTTGGGCTGGAAGAGAAGGGCTATGTGTGTAGCATGAAGCAATCAGACATTATTATTCACATTGAAATCTCAGATCTAACTGGAACACAGGTTCCAGGAACCCCATTGATGCTGCTCTGCCAGAACGGTCTGGCATGACTTACTGGCACCTCTTGTACCCATCAGCTCAACCACTGCTTCACCATCTGATGGAAGGCACACATATTTTAGCATCTTCTTGCAGAATTTCCTTCAGTACAAGACTAGCCCTGGATAAAATGGTCATTAAATTTTAATCCTGAAATTCTCATTTTAATCTTCCCCTGCCTGTTTTTGCTCTGCTTGGAATTGTGGGTTTCCAGAAACCCCAGAAGACTAGAATGCTGCAAAATGCTTAGAAGTCCATTTGTGTGTCTTATCTTCTTGGTGGTTTAGATGCAAAGTGGAATATACAGCCTAAGCTATCATAAGATCATCTACACCCTAAAAAACAAGTATACCTAATAAAGGTGTGTTTTATCTACATAACTGTAATCTCAAATCTCTGGGTGAATCGTTTGTTATATCCTTAAACTTTCAACTGTTCTACATGCTATCAACATGGCAAGAAACTTAATGCACAGATGAGAACACCTCTATCATACTGCAGAATAAAAGTCTACAGACAACCATATATTAAATGTGTGTGTTTTGTGTGGATGCTCACATGTGAATGTCAGTAGGATGTTAGAATCCCTTCTGTGTGGAGGCAATTACATATATATAGCTCTAAATATGAGAAATGTAATATCTTTTTCAACAGCTCAGTTTTCCTTACCATTCATAGAAAAGAAAGTTGCCACCAGTTAACTTGAGAAGAAAAAGACAGAAACAAACACAACAACTAAACCAAAAAAAAAAAGGTGACTTCTTCAATTACATGAAGGATATGGTAACTAAATTTCATTTATTTAGCTGATGAATTGACTTTGAGGACTTTATTACTTCACTTAAATCATTGCAGACAGATGGTATACACTTTTGCATTGTAAACTGGACTTTTACGCAGGAGGGGAACACAATTTCCTTTGATAAAATTAATGAGATTCACCACAGGCAGACAGGAACACTTTTATGTTCCTGTTTACAAGTGACTCCAAAGAGGTAACTTGAGTTTCTCAAAACAAACCCTTTAAAAATAATTTTTCAAGGTAAAAAAAATGAACGTGCCAAAGTGCATGCAAAAAAGTCCTGAGAAAATAATGACAGAAGTTGTCTGTACAACAAGACACCCTTCTGGAAACCTTTCCTTGGGTTGACAAAGGGACCATTAGGCCATCCACCTTGCCCTTGCCTCCCACTGCACAGTTCTGCCTGGTTCTCTGCAAAAGCCCCACCTGGTTGTCCTCAACACCATGCTGTGTATGGAACCTGGATTTGGGGGTGTCAGACAAAGAGTCCTTCCTTCAGTGCTTGAACATCCAGGAGTGTTGTAATGCTGCTCTTTCCTTGCAGGGGCACTGTTAAGTTAAAATGCAACACATCTCTCTTTCCCAAGTGCAGTGGCTGTTTGCATACCTTTTGTTGGAGACTGCTTTCTGCGATTTCCATCTTACCTTTTGGGTCTCTTTCCAGCTCTCTCACATCACACAGTATCTTTTTAAGGGACAGACAACAACACTGGACATGGGACAGCACTTTTTGTCTGATAAAAAGCACAACAATGTAATGGAATTTCTACCTACCCTTTTCTACTTGCACAGCTGTATGTGCATATCAATCCCTTTTCTACCAGCACTTGCTCACTAGGAGCTCATGTTGAATTTCTCCAAGCTCTCATATGGAGGGACTTTCAAAGATACATTTTGTGGCCATGTAGGTTCTGTTGTTCCATCCTGAAAGTCTGACTTTTTTCTCTTTTTGACCCTATTTAAACTTACTTGTTTGAAAGGCTTGAGTTTATTAAATAATCCAGATAACTCTGTGACTGCCTTGTTCTTATTACCACTCTGTTAATATTTACTCTGTCTAAAATTGTTGCCAGTGGTGATTTATTTAGTTTTTTTTTAAAGCTGTTTGAAATAATACTTCTCTAGATTCCTGATGAAAACTCTGAAGAGCCTCCCCGCAGCTCACCAACAGAAACATCCTCATTAAATGCTAGTGCTGCTTGGACAATTGATCTGCTTTTCATTTAGTTCTTCATCTGCTTGTGCTTTATTAATTTCGTGCTGTAGTCACTTTTTTTCTCTTACTAAATCAAGTACCAAGCAGAAGTTTATTACATTCAAGCCTCTGGCAATTTAATGCATAATCATACAAAATGAGGAAATAAAAGAGCTATTTACTAGGACCTATTTTCTATTAAAAAACATGAAGACTAGCATTAGGTATATTCTCCATGTATGAGCTGACAATCACAATTCTTCTGCCTACCACGCAGGCAGCAGAAGTGCTCCTTTTGTGTCCTTGGTATGGGCCACACACTTCTCCATCTCTTGAAACACCACCACAGCACCAACATATGCAAAGATCAGCTGGCTAGACATCATTTCAACCCCTCTAGAAATTTCCTCTAGGATTTCCAGACCACTGGGAAATGGTATTTTCACCATGTCTTGCTAATAGATGTTCTTTAGGTGAGCCTGAAGTGTCCTCCTGTGATATATATGCATCTCCCTGCTCATTTCTAGATACTGCATAATAATAGCTATTAGATGCTCAAGTTTTTTGGGGGGTTTATTTTTTATTTTATATTTTTTTCTATTTTTTCACCAGTGGTAACAGTTACTTGTTTGCTCTAGCATTAAGCTTGTATCGCGGCTTGGATGATGCTTATGCTTTAAGGAAGACAAAATAATCATCGTTTCTTTTTGCCCTACTGCTGCACTATGTCTGTTTTCCCCCATAAGTTTGGATAACTGATAATTCTTGACACCTGTTACAGCAGAGTGCTGTCTGGTCTGGATACTGCTGTCTTAGACTGTCTTCCAAAACTAAAAGTAGTCCTGTCTTTGATTGTGTACCTGTGTGTGTGGCGAGGGTCGGGCACTTTTCCAGACCTCAGCCACCGCCAAACNCTGGTCAGGATCCCATGCCCTGCCCGGGGACTCCACTTCCACTCGTGACGGCGGCGCAGCCCTGAAAACTGCTCCCAACAGTAAAGCGCCTCAAGCAGGGCGATGGGATCGCTCCCTGCGGCTGCCTCAAGTTTCCCCTGTACCTTCAGAGGGGATGAGAAGGGCTGGGAATACCTCTGCGTCCGGCCTAACGCTTTGGAGCAGGGCGGGTGTAGGCAAGGACCGGGATTGCCAGCAGCACGGGAAGCCACGCCAGTTGCGCACCGT
>VYXD01005973.1:257766-344087 GCA_013397195.1 Hylia prasina
GCGGGACGGGACGGGGGCTCCCGCCGGGGGTCGGTGGCGGCGGGCGGGGGAGCTGCGGTGCCCGCGGTGGGGCCGCCGCCGCTGCCCCGTTCCTTGGAAGCGCAGCGGAACGGGAGGGGCGGCCGCTCTCCGCGCTGACCTGCCCGGCTCGGCGGCCCCCGGGGGGCGAGAGGCTCCGCCGTGCCTCCCACATCCTCCGCGGCTCGGGGCTTCTTCTTTCCCCGTTATTAAATAAAGAAGTACGAAGGCTTCCTCTTCGTAGGGAAAGGGAAGGGAAGGAGCTCTGGCACCTCGCCCAGGAGCGCGGCTAAGTAACCCGCCCAGCTGGTCGCTTTTAGCTCCAGGACATTTTATGTGTAAGCAGACTGTTGAAAATAAATAAATAGCGTGTGAGTGGAACTGTTTCAGATTCTCGTCTCCCCCCCCAAAAATAAAGCAGTCCTGGCTGTTTGCAACTTTTTGAAGATAGTACGAGCTTCTTGGGAATGTTGTTTGGAGACATGTTAGGATAACCCGGTGTGTTTTAGTTACTGGAAAACAGAGTGGGTCTCTTCCCACAATAATAGGATGTAGAATCTAAATTAACTTCAGCGAGGTTTGAAGTTTCCTGCGAAATNTCTTCGTAGGGAAAGGGAAGGGAAGGAGCTCTGGCACCTCGCCCAGGAGCGCGGCTAAGTAACCCGCCCAGCTGGTCGCTTTTAGCTCCAGGACATTTTATGTGTAAGCAGACTGTTGAAAATAAATAAATAGCGTGTGAGTGGAACTGTTTCAGATTCTCGTCTCCCCCCCCCAAAAATAAAGCAGTCCTGGCTGTTTGCAACTTTTTGAAGATAGTACGAGCTTCTTGGGAATGTTGTTTGGAGACATGTTAGGATAACCCGGTGTGTTTTAGTTACTGGAAAACAGAGTGGGTCTCTTCCCACAATAATAGGATGTAGAATCTAAATTAACTTCAGCGAGGTTTGAAGTTTCCTGCGAAATTTCTGCGTGCCTGTTTTTCCTCAATGCCTGTTTCTTTTACATCCACTAAAAAAAAAATTAAAAAAAAAAAAAGTATTGTGGACTACTTTAATGCTGGAGGCTGAACTTTATCCTTAATTTGCTTATTGCTGTTAATGTGGGAATGTTTTGTCAAATACGAGACAGTGCAACAAACTTTCTTGTTTCCCCTTTTATTTTTCCTTTGTGGAAAAGTTTCCTTCATCATTTCAGAGAATAGTTTTAGTATTAACACATAATTTTCAGACAAACTCTGTTATATTCCTAGTCACACCATCCCAGTCAAAAGCTTGGAGGATTTTCTCAACTGTCAAACATTGAATGAAAGAGAAATTGGACCATTTCCAATAAATGTTACCATCCTGTTGAAGGTTTCACCCGGGAGCCAGGGTGTTAGGATTGTTTCAAGGTAGCCATTGGGAAGCAGATGTAAGGAAACAGATGGACTGGTTAAAATTTTTTGTTAAGCTTCCTGTACAAAAAAAAGGGCCAAACTCTTAAGTGCAAAAGTCTATTGTAAGAGCATTTTGCCTGTATCTTGACTAAGGATAACTGTGGTGCCTATGTTTGCTTGGCTGGATGATAATGGACAATGATTGGGCTGAATTTCTCAAAGAAAAAAAGTCACCGTTGAATTCTTTCCTGATTGAAACCAAAATTTTCGATCAGAAGCAATACGAGACAGGCATCTGAAGATGTAAGTTACAATGATGCTGTCTCATTATTGCCAAGTAAATTTTAGTTATCTCCATTTTAAGAGCACTGCAGTTTGTGATGAGACAATGGTAGCACCTCCGGGAGGTTTCACGGAAGAGTAATTCCACTGCACTTTCATCACTGTTGAAATTGTTGGGAGGGTATATCCTCAACAAGAAACCATAGGGGCAAGTGGGTTTCTGGGTGGCATGGATTCTTGGCAGTGTACTCATTTGTTTTCTCCAGTCTGTTTCACTGACATGGTCTGGACACTTAATCCACTGTGGAGTTTGGGAGGCCCTGTCCATCTGTGATCAGGGGAGGAGAATGCCTTCCACTGGTTCCTGTTCCATGGGTTGCCTTTTAGGCGAGCAGGCCTAAAATCTTCGTTGATACTTTCTGACCAGGCAGCTCCTAGCCATTTAAGTCTTTGACAGCTGCTAGAGATTAGTGTTGAAGGAGATATCTGTCTTGCACACGCAGGGGCTACAAATCTGTTTTAGTACTACGGAATCAATAGTGCATTCAGATCCCCAGTGAGCTACACAAAAGCAGCTGTGAGGAGTTGCTTGCCTGTTTGCTCCCTTTTCCCCCAGCCATGCCAGCCTGGAGGGCTCAGACCCTGCCCTGTGCGCTCTGCTGTGCCCCTGCAGAGGGGCTGCTGGCTCTGTGCAGGGGAGGGCACCACTAGTAAATCATCATGCAGCCTTTGGGTAGACTGGTAAAGTGAACGTGGTTTGATGTAGCAAACTAAAGTAAAAGATTTTTCCTGAAAGTCACAGAGTGACTCAGAAGAAAGAAATTATGTATATAATGCAATACTCAGGATGGACCTCAGCCAGTGTCCTGAAGGGTTGGGTTTTTAAGATTTCCTTTAAAATAAACTCTTTTACTCTTGGAAATGTAAATATATGCTGAATTACTTGACAAGATCAAGGTCCTAGTGTCACTTTCCCATTGGGTTAAGGGCAGGACTGAGGCCTAGTCATAAAATACAGAAATCCTTCTCAACTGGGCAGATGTAGACTCACATCAGATGGATTAGCATGCCTGTAAAGAGAGAAAGAATTTCAGATTTTCCTACTCCATTGGAATTTTCTTTATCAATACCATTGTGCTAGAGTTTGCCATCAGCTGCATGTGAGGGGGTGTTGAAGTATTTTGGACAGGAGGATCTGGGCTTTAATCATCTCTCGTAACTACGAGTGGTAGATGGGCAGCAAAGCAGGTCGTGGATTGCCTGGTTGGTGTCCGTAGGCAACTTTTGCTCTTTCTCTTAGAGACAGCTTTCCAGTCATTGAGATAGTATTTTAAAGCTTGTTTGTTATTTGCCATGGTTAGAAAATGTGAGCAAACATCAATCACAACAGAAGCTTGGAAAGACAGTATGGATGTGGATAAGGAAGAGCACATATTCTCCTCGTTCATTTTCCTTCCTCTTCTTTAATTTTCCCACGCATGGCAGGACTTGATTAACATGCTCTCTCCCCATTTACTGGCTGGAGTTGAGTGCTTTTGGGGGTTATCAGCTACTTTCTGATCTACAGCTTATCAAAGGGCAGCAGAGCTGTGCGCTTTTTTCAGATTGGGTTTTTTTTCCGTTTTGGATTTGTTCTTTGGTAGTTCACTACCAGCCATAGCACAGAGAAACAAACAGTGGAGACATGATCAGCATATTGGGAAGGTGGCATTTCAGAGCAGAACTAGTTAGGTGGCAGAAGACTTTTGTTGTTCCTTGATAGCGATGCCTTGTCAAGAATGAAATTTCCAGTAAAAACAGACCTTGTTAGTTTCCTAGGAATAGGTCAGGCAGCTCAGCATGGAGTGTGGAGCACAAGCAGAGGGTATGGGAAGGGGTAGGACAAGTTGCAAAGGGAAGGTCCTGGGAAAGTCTTGCCCTGCTGGTCAGGGTGCTCAATGGGGCCAGCTGAAGATCGGGGCCAGACCCCTGTGCTCACCTCCTGTGCCAGGGATGTGATCTGCAGGGCTGTTCACTCTGGGGTGAAAGGCAATTCCTCTCCTTGCTTACATTTTGCAGAAACAGAGGACAAACTGTCTGGCTTGCATTTCATCCTTTTACAGGCACAAAGTTTTTTTCAAGGGCATGAAAATGTACTTCAACAGCACAGGAAAACCATTTCCCACCCAGCTCCCCTCATGAGATGAAAGCAGTCACTGGTAGGATCTTGTTGTTTGTTGACCTTGGCACTCGGTGAAATGATTCTCATAGGTCAGAAGTGAACATATTTCTCAGACTGCTGCTTTTCATCTCTCTTGGCTTTATGGGATTTCCTGTTCATGGACAAGGAAACAGCAGCATCACCTGTGTCTGTGCAGAGGAATTGTAGTTGTGTTAACTGGGCAAGCTTGTCATAATCCTAAAATGAAACGGAAAACTAGTATTTGCTTCAGCACTTCTAGGTGTTGGTAAACAAACTAAATGGTTATCCATGGAAAAATTCCAAGACTTGTCTAGTAAAAGAAGTTATTCCAGTAGTGCTCTGCATTAGTAGCTACTTGTGAGCCTTACTGAGGGCACTGATATGGAGCAAGCCCTCCTGTTCCTGAGGAGCTGGACATGGAGATGCTTAGCCATAGACCTAAATTCTCATCCTGACTCAGTCCAGTATGACTCTGAATGTGCAGAAGAGCCCTCACAGTAATAATTCTTAAAGGGTTAAAAAAGGAAATTGATTTTTCTCCTCAGGCTGTTTTTCTTTTCTAAAGTGGAAGAACTTTGAAACTCATTGCACTTTACAGGAAGGCATTTCAAAGCACTTAAAAGTGCAGTGAACTACTCCCAACACACCTGTCAGCTGGTCATTTCAGGTTTTGCTGCACTTGAAAGAGTGGAGAGCAGAGCTATTGTTATGAAATGGTAAGTTTCATTTGATGTGAAGCCCCAAATGACTTGTCCACAGCCACAAAGGACATTCCTAGCAGAGAGCCTCATCTTCCTTATTTTTTTCCCTGAGATTTAAATTAGTTGGGGACTTTGAGGCTGAACCCTCATAAGACTATGCTGGGAATCCTATTCATTTTTCCTGCTTTTTTGTGGTTTTGTAAGTTGTGCAAGTGTTTTAAGTACAATATAAAGGTGTACTGTTTTCATTTGCTGCTAGGTTTCTATCCAAAGCTTTTCAGCTTTTGAGGGAACTCTTTCTTCACCCTACCAGTGTTGTCAGATGGGACTACAGTTGTGACAGCTCCAGAATTTGGGTTAATTAAGTATGTAATCTGCCTTAGACTTTAGGCTGATTGAGTGGGTATTTTGGATGCCTAGTCAAGGGTATAAAAAGCGCATGTTTTCAGACAGAATGGGTAGCCATGAGTTGCCTGCTACTAATGAGAACTGCAAGAGGTCTTTTTAAAAGTTGGTGCTTGTGTTTCTTGAGCTGAAATATGAAAAGCAATGGCAACTGCTGGAAGCATAGATCTCATCATGCTCCCAGAACCATGAGTCTGATTTGAGCTGTTGGCGAGGGTCTGAATGTAAGCGTGTGGAATGAATCACTATTTATAGAGAAAAATTGTGCACCCTTTAAAGTATAGCATGTTTATGGAATATAAAGTGTAGGTGCTGCCTCATGCTCTGTGATCCTCCAGAGCAGAGCCGTGCCCCCGCAGCCGCAGCTCCTGAGCAATTCCTCACTGCAGAGGAGGCTGCAACCTGAGCCTGCAGCCTGGGGCACGGCCGAGAACGTGGGTCTCATAAGGACACCGGGCACAGCCACACCAGAGGGACCACATGTGTGTGAAAACAAAGGTGTAGTGCCCAACAGGTTGGTGTCTCACCTCCTCTCCCTCTGGGGCTGTGTCACGGACGGCCAGAATTTCTCCTCGTTTAGCTGCCAGGGTACCTGACCCTTCATGTCAGGCTTGCTGACTGAGATGTCTTCATGTGCTGATGTTTGGTCGCCGCTAATCACCTGTTCGCGGCGTTAATCATCAGCTTCCTCATCTGCCGTGAGGAGAAGGAGAGTTCCCGGGCAGGGGCAGAGCCCTGCCGGCTGCCTGTGTTTGTGTGGGGGTTGTCTTCTCAGATGACCACCCCGATACTTCCCCCAGATGAAAAGCTCCTGGAAGATCTTGTTTCCTGCTGAGCCCCCTGTGCTAAGCCCCCCTGACAACTGATGCCATGCCGCTGGATCCCAGCCACCCCTTGGATCAGTTGTCCTTCCTTCCTAGGTCCTCTTCCTTGGCTTTCTTACTGCTCCTCAGTAATATGGCCTTGTCCTTAGGTAGTGTTTTCTGTTACAGATTTCAAAATGCTTTCCAGTCCTTTTTATTTCATTCCTTGATTTAAATGGGAAAACTCATGACAAGGAAGCAGGACAGCACCTAAGAAAGCCAGGAGGAAATCAAAGAGCTCTCAAATCCTCATCAGTGTTTGCATTATATCATAGTCCAGCCTATTAAAAACAGAAAAGAGTTACACATTTATATTTCTTTATATGTTTTTCCTTAAAGTTGTCCTTTATTCCTTTTGGACATTGATGCTTTTTGAGATTTAAAAAATGTAACGCTGCAGAAAAATACTTCTGAATCAATGCTGGTATGAATTTGTTTTTCACTGAATTGTTTTAAAACACAATGCTCTTGATGCCTTGGGTCAATCAATGATGGATTTTTTTAAAATACTTCAGCAAACAGCCTGCTCCCAGAACTTATTTCTATCCATTGTATTAAAATTGTGACAGTGGCTAGAAAAATATTTCTGATATGCAGAAATACCCCAACTAGCTGCCGTTCAGTCCCATATGGAGAAGTCATTTCTGAACTGTCCATGCATTGTCTTTTCTAGCTGGCACAAGGCAAATTCTTGATCCTGCTCTTTTTCTGATACAAAAGGATTGATTTTTGAGTAGGGCCAGTGCTAGGCATAGGAATAAAGAAAGAAGGAAGTTAGCTGGTCTTGATAAAATTACTCTAATAACAGGCAGTGGTACCTCTGGTCTGTTTTGCCCCCAGCAGATCCCAGAGATTGAGGCTGGTACCCCTTCTTAGCCAGAAGAAACTGTGACTACAAACCATGGGCAGGGAAAGTAGGCAGATAAGGAGGGACAGTTTTTGTTAGTTTTTTCATGTCCTAAAGAAAAATCAGAGTGACACGTAGTAATTCATATCCCCCTCCCCCTGTATGTGAACTCTACAAGCCCTACACTGTCAAGTGTATTTCAGGGCAAATGTAAAGTTATGGTGGGGTCTGGAGTGTGCTATTTCCTGTAGTGTCTTATGAAATGTTCCGTAGGAACTAGCTAGGAAGATCACCATGGATATCCAGATGATGCAGGGTATGAAGATGGACTGTTTTTTCTTCTCACTGTGTTTGACCAGAATCACATCGGTAACAAGGCTGGGTGTCCTCTCTTCTGGGTTTGAATGGTTTTTTCTGGGTTTAAATATCACAATATGTGAATCAATTTAACCTTTCCTTTTTGTAGTCCACATAGTGGTGTGGACTAGCAATCAGCAGAGACCACAAAATCACCTCTGCTAATCATATGGCAGCTCATTATTAGGAATTTTGATTTGAGTTTCTTGCAAGGCTAGATACAAGGTCGCTGAGAAGGAATATGAATTTCTTCTGACTTGGTTTATGGACGCTCAGGAATGAAGTCTCTATCCAAAGGGAAAGTTTTCTTTACCTTTTCTCTTGCTGCTTTGTACAACTGTGATAATCAGGGTAAGTGGGAAAAAGCTAGGGAGAAATGAGGATCTATGGCTGCTCCATCATTGTATGGAAGTATAGGGTATGCTGTCAGGTTGCATATAAGTAGAATGAGAATGACAGATCAAGGGGGTTAATACCAAAACTGTGTCAATGATAGCTTTGTGAAAATGAAGTTTTATATTAAAAGATAAGGGCTGTGTTGCCTTTTTCTTCTCTGATTCCTGAATTGGTTTCATATGAATTAGAATGGTGTTTTGCCTAGCAGAGTTAGGCTGTGATACAGCTGTCCTAACCTTTGAAACCATATGAGCAGAACCAGTTCTGTTCCCAAAGATCAGCCTGCATTCCTCACCCCTGAGAATGGGCTTTTTTTATTAGTGTTTTAAGACGTCTTCACTCTGACCATCTGCCCAAACTGTCAGCAAATCCTCATCAGGTAGATGCACCATAGTCATTTCAGTGTTATTTAATCCTTTTTGTATTTACTGAATCTGAAGGTTTTAATCTGCTGCCCAGTAAAAGCCCAAGAATGGTGCAGCAGCCTTAGATACTGGTTGGACTTTAAATCTGGGCTATTACAGGATCTGTGCAAACAGGTCATGTAGTTTATGATCTAGAGATAATTCACAAAAAATACAGACAATCTCTAATATTTACTGATTTTAGCTAACTTAGTGATTTGCACAATTAGAATAACTGTGATATATGACGAAAATTGATGTTTTCACTACTATAATAATCTACACTTTCAGCTTAAAACATTGCTAACAAGCCTTAGAGACACGTGGGGACTCTTTCTCAAGCTTAAGAGCTTTTCTTTATTGCTGGAAGCTTCAGCTCAGAAAGTGAACTCTTGACTGCAGATTTGTCACCCCTAGTTTTATTTCTGGGGTTTGCAACATTGTTGATGCACACTTGAATGATTGTTGTTTCACTTGACCCTTTCTGCTGAGGAGGAAAACAGGGCTGGCTTTTTGTGCCTTCTGCCTGCATGGCTGTAGAGCAAGTGCAGGTAACAGAAGGAAAGGGATGTGGATCCCAACTTCTGTTTGGTAGTCAAATGAACTAAGTAAAAAAGCATTTTTCATGAGTGAAATTTGGTCTGAATGCCCAGGAAACCTCATGGGAGAGCAGCCTGTCAGGGAAAGAGGATGGTGTATTGAAAAAACAAGCTACAGCAATGGGAGCCTGGAAGCCAGAACATGGAAAGTTCCTTGCCTGTGGCAGAGGGGTTTGACCTAGATAATCTCTAAGGTCCCTTCCAATCCCAGACATTCTGTGATTCTAAGAGCCAGGCTTTGCATTCAGCTCAGCCAGCTGCAGTCAGGTGCACCAGTGATCCTCCCTCTCAAGCCAGGAGCTGGGAAAGCCAGTTCCACGTGCCACGTCCATGTCGGCATCCTCAGCAGACTGCAGCCTCTGCTGGCATAGCCCAGTGTAAGTATTGTTGGGTGGATGTCTGGAGCAATAGGAGTTCATGGAAGAGCCACAGCTGCACTTCCCTTAGGGAGTGAGATGCCCAGGATACATGTTCCCAGCCAGTGTTTGCCCCTGAGGCCGTGGAAAGCATCAGTGTGGCTTGAACATCTCTCACCTCTATTGTTGAAGGGATTTTAGTGCTTGGGCACCTAACAAGTGAATTTCACTCAGCAGCACCTTCCTGAGTTAAAACACGGTGTGATGTGAGTAGTAAGAGAAGGTCCAGTTTGTGACTCTTCTCCCAATTGCTCTCCTTGCTTATAAGCCCCAGAGATCAACTTACCTGAAGTATTTATGTCATAACAAGCAATATAAAATCACCCAGGCTGAAAGCTAATCTCTGTGGGCTTTTTTTCCCCTCACTTTTTTTTACCCCCCAAGATCCTGGATGAATCAACAAAGAAATGACACTTTCATTGCGTGCTTATGAAAGAGATTTAGTGGGATGCAATCAAGTAATTTGAGTCACGTTACAACTTAAAGTCCCTCTAAGCTGGTGGGAAATGATTTTTAGATACTAGCTGTCTTTATGAGGAGAAAAAAACCCAAACAGTTCATTGCCAAGAAATTAGATGTGTTTAAATTATGCATTTATAATGTGTTATATTTTATTTCATTGTTAATAATTCAGAACTGGCTGTGCGTTTCCTCCCCTGTAAATTCATTCAATGTGTCTGAAGATTACTGGTTTGTTTCTTGGAGTTTTATAGATTTATTGCATTTCTGAGGGGAAGGAAGTGTTGGTTTTGGCACAGATGCTAAGAATATTCTTGTTCTGGAAATGTGAAGCAGTGTTCTAGTGCACTGAAAATTTGGCCTCTTTTATGTTGATACAGAGAAGGGTGTAGTGGTTTTCCTGCCTTACACATTTTACTACCATGCATGATTCTCCTACTCTCATGAATCGTTCAAGTGATTGATAAAAAAGGGAGACTATTGGTTTTAATAATTAGTGCTAAAAATCTGTATGAGGTTTAAAACAATTGCAGTAATTGCAGGGTAGTTCCTGTGCTTGAAGGAGAGTTCTGGAAGACTGGTTTGACTCTTACAAGAGGACACTAGGTTTGATTTCTTGGAAAAACAGTGCTGTTGTTTATTCCCGCTTGAATATTTCTGCTTTTGACGCATAGAAATAGGGTATGGAAGAAATAAGTGAGACATAATAGAGACTCTGGCTGTGCAAGGAAATGAACAGTAAAGTAGACAACTAAGACTGTGGATAAAACCAGTTTCTTTAGTGCTGGACAAAGACCAGGAAGAAATAGTATATACTTTAGTTGGAGGAGAAAGTAATAAGACTGTAGCAAAACAAGAGCCAGCAAGAAAAATAAAGAGATATTAACTACAAAGTATTGCAGAAATTACCTGACTGTCACTCGGCTTGAAAAGCTTTTTGTTGGGCAGTACTGTCATGTAACTCTCATGTTACAGAGAGAACATGATTCTGAAAAGAGGAAGAAAGTGTGTGTTGGAAAAGCCTGGGGGAATTCTCAGAAACCTGAAACTGAAAAAACAAGAATCTTGGACACTTACAGCAACACCTCTATCTTAACTCCCACCTGCACTTCTCCTCCTGCTGATTTAATTTTCCCATTGCTACTGGAGGCAAGGTGGGGGAGAAGAGGAGGAGAGCATATTTTAGCCAGATCCAGCAAGATGAACAGTGTGTTTCTGAAACATTTAGTGCACCTGGAAACTCAGTAGCTTAGTTTGAAGTGCACAGTAAAAAATGTGTTGAAGGAAAAAAAAGGTATTTAATGTCACTATTAGATCTCTAGGATTATGTATTTTTAAAGGAGAAAAAGAGGAAAAAAGAATATACCTTTCTAGCTGACATCCATGAATGAGGAAAAAGCCTTGAGAATACAGATTTAGGCCATTAGAAAGTACAAAAGCTAAGCATTATTTTCAATACATTTTAAACCACCAACAAAAGCTTGGGACTTCGCAGATTTCTCTAGTTAGTAGGAGAAGCTGGACACAAAATTTGATGTCTATCATTGCATGCTGTATCTATTGCATAGACCAATTTTTTAGTTTGGCAATGGCTGCAGTGGCTGCAGCTCAGCCCTGTTAAGGTACAAGCCTTTCCCAGCTGCTTCAGTGCAGAATCAGGAAGATCTGATAGCATGTAAGAGAAAAGGGCACAGATAATCACCCTGGCGTGATCTGGAAGGGTTTGTGTCGCCCAGCTCTGAAGTCTTCTGTTAGTATTAATCAGTCCTGAAGATGGGTCTTGTGTGATAATTAAATATTGTTTCCTCTCCCCTCCCCCCCCCGCCTTGCTACAGATGGAGCATGTCAGGCCTGAAAGTCAGAGAGCATGGACATAAGTGAGCACAAATGATTGAAGTCATGCCATGGATCTTTGTGGTTTTACCTTTCCACCAGCTGTCCTTAGGGATCTCTTTGTAGAGAAAACATCTCTCTCTCTCTCGCTTTCTGTAGCTCATCCTACATTGCATTCAGGTTTTCCTCAACCACAAAAGAGAAACATTGCAGGAAACATCACCAGAAGGTGAGATGAACCAAAAAACTAAAATAGCACTTCTATATAAAATCATTTGTTAGGTGAGTTCACTGTGATGAAGGAATCCGCTGAAGACAGTGAGTGAATTATCCCACTCCTGTGGTTCGTTCTTTCTTTAGATTTTGCAGGGGAGCAGGTTCCTCAGTCCCTGCCTGCCTGTGGTTTAGCAGATAACATCATTACCCTGACAGTCCCTGGATGGGAATTCTACTGGTTAGCATATTTGGCAACCTGTGTTTTTTCCCTGAGGTCCTGTATATCAAAGCAGGGCAGAACTGAGACCAGTGTCCTTATGTCAGCAGGGAGGTGTCTGGTGGCACAGGTGAGGTTTTCTTAACCCCGTAAGTATTGATAAATCCTTTGTATATATGGGCCCAGAGGTTTCTTTCTTTCAGTTTAGACCTTTTCTTGTTTGTGCACTAAATTCCACGTAAGACTGAGTGGAGAGAAAAGGAGGAGCAAATGCAGAGCTGCTAATTAAATTAGCCATTTCCTAAAAACAAACAGCATGCACTTCAATCTTATTAAAAAATACCAGTATGGAGCCCACTCTTTCTGGTTTAAGTGATTACTTACATGCCCAGATGTCAATGCATGGAAAACTTGCAAATGTAGAGAGGTTTATTTCGTCTTACTGTGTATATTTCCTTATAATTCAGTCTTTGCACCTACCATTTTTGGTGGCTTTTTTAAAATTTATTTTTTAACAAATGGAGTGGTTGCAAAAGTTTTGAGACAAAGTATGTCCTTATGAGGTGAAAAAAGTAGACTCTGTTTGAGGTGAGAGAGAAGGGAGGGAAACTGGGATAACGCTGAGATGGTGCAAGAGATGATGCTTCGAGGAAAAGGGTAGTAAAATAGGAAATATTTTATGAGAGCCCTCTTTAGTCTGGCATATTACTGCAAAGTTAGGTGAAAAAGGCAACCAGTTGTTTATCTCAATGCATTTATTGTTGGTATCGTATTGATGGCTCTTTTTCTGACACGTTGGCAGGAGGGTTTTTGTTCTAACCCAGGAATTATGAGTGAAGTCCCACGGAGTGATGCACATATGTGTGGAGTCACATATACTCACCAAAGTTTTTAGCATCAGACTAGGACTGATATTATATTTTGCTGTAAATGTCCTTAGCACAATTTTCAAGATAACTGAAATTTTTTCAAAATATTTGTCGTGTCCATTGAAATAGAGAAGCCAAAAATCTGGTAGTAGCAATTGTTTGTGGTTGTAGGACATGAGAGAAGGTGAGAGATAGAGCAATGCTCCCCAGAGCTCCCCAGTAGTTTAGGTAGGTTTAGGACATGTGGTAGGTTAAGAGTCCCTTCAATAGCAGGGATTTGCTCTGGGCCTCTCCAGTTCTGAGTAGGTGCCGTAAGAAGTAAATTGGATCCTTCCAGTGTTTTGTGGATACAGCCCTGCATTTCCTCCACTGTTTCTGTATTTGCCTGAAAAAAGAGCCCCTTGCATTAAACTGCATGTCAGTGAAATTAGTGATGAGAACTTTTCCTTGCATAAACACCCACATAACGGTTTTTATAGTCTTTGCAGTATTTTCAACAGTTACCCACCTGTTCCTACCAGCAGAGTTTTGTACTTTTAAAAAGAACATCCAGGTAAGCTCAGACAAGTGCTATGACTTCTTACAAAATTGAGATTACATTCTTTTCAACAGCTTGACCAAAGCCCCCCAAGGGCACTGTTCTAACACTCTACATTTAGCCCTGGCTTTACACTCTGTCTTGTTTTAGCTGTGAAATTGGTGGGTTTGTTAAAATATTATATGGAGTAAAAAGTCCTTTTTAAAAGCCAGCATGCAGGGCCATGGATTCCAGAGTATTTAGTAACGAGGCACTTCCCTCTGCATGAATAACAAGAGCCACTTCGTATTTTGTGTTTGTTTTTTTCCATGCTCAGTTGCCTCCCTGGGGAGTAGGTGCTGAGCCCAGAGTGCTGCCACTGCTGGGGAAGGGAACTGTGCATCCCTGTGAGCTTCACACTCCAGCCAGGAGGCATTCCCAGCCTGTATGCTGGCTCTTTTACTGCATAAAAGTGTGCAATATTACTGATAAACCATGGTATTCCTAGCATATGAGCAAATTAGGCAAATACAGTCTTTTGTCTTGCTCTGAGTGTGAAGAAAATATGTATACCATAGTAATCCTTCCTTTTTTTTTTTAATTCTTGTTATTCATTACTTTTTTCTCCTTAACTTTTCTCAAAGCCAAACTTCCCACAAAATCCAATTATACTCTAAAAGTCTGTGTTGGCATGAAAGATAATTAAAAGTCCACTCAAACCTTTGATTCCCATGTGATTTAAAAGACAGAAGTTTAAAGTTAGCAGAGAGGCTGACTGAAGTGGGAAGGCGGTGTTGGTGATGGAGCAGTTTGGATTGGAAGCTTTGAGGACGCATCTGAAGGTTTTTCATCCTCCTCAGAGCAGGTGTTACCTGAAATAGGATCCTGTTTTCCCTGGTACCTTGACACAATCCATGGGCCCTTTCCTTTAGCTGGCTGCTCCAGCATTGCTGAGCTGATTTGGTGAGGGCTGATCTACAGTGGGTCACAGGCTGGATGCTCGGCCAGGCTGCTCCTTCTTGTGCTGATATCTGACCAAAAACTAAAGGCAGCCTTTCAAATGCAAGGCTGTGTACAGCCCTCTTGTATGGGCCATGTGCATGTTCACAAATATGAAACTAAAATGTTCTGGTTTAAGTGAAAATACTTACGGAACTGGTTCTCAGTGACCACTATTCATAAATGCATGAAATGTCGTAACGTTTGTCAAAAAGCTTCTGAGTGGCATACATCTTGCATTTCTGTACTTTGCAGTTTCGTATGTTATTCATGATCCTATACAGGAATTAAAAAAACCCCTCAAACATAAAAAGCGCCAGCTAACACTTGATTTAGATTAACTTCATTCTTTCTAGAACAAGAAAATATTCAGTGAAGGTTAGTGGTGCTTTTCTAGAACTTTTTTTAAACCTGAGTCAGACTACTGCTGTGCTTACCTATATGCCTTGCACTCTTCATTTGTATTGATACACAGAAAATTTCCTACTAAGTACAGAAGTCTTCTGTTTGCCTATTGTGGCTTTTATATGTTTCATCACAATCCCAGCTTTTTCCCTGATCTACCACAGCTCTTGTGAGCACAGCATGTGAAAGACAATGGTTGCCCACAACAAGGAGTTGAGTGGTGTAATGCACCAGTCCCTTTTTGGGTCTCTCCTGGTGTTAAAATTACCACTCTCTCCCAAAGTTCAGCATCCAGCTAGGGTGAAAAGTGAGTACAGGGTCTAAAAATGTTGAATATGTGCGCCAAGTACTTCAATGTTAGCAAGAGTGGGAGGGAGGTTTAAGGGAAATTGTAAACCTTTTTCAAGGCAAGCAAAATGACTGAACTCTTTATCATTCCTTTTCATTTCCAAAATGTCACAGCTTCTTGCTAAGCTCAAAAACGTTGCCATCATTTATTTGTAAGCTGCTCAAAGGTGCTCTTTTAAAGAATAATTATTAACCTTTCTATTTCAAAACCTGTTCTTATACAAAGCATTTTTCACCGGAGGTGGAGTTACAAGGCAGTTTTTTTCAGTATGGCATAGAATTTTTCAGGAAGTATTTTCTAAGGGAGGTAAATTGCCAGGGATTGCAGGAAGGCCCTCTGCTCCTTCAGTTGAGATTGGAGCTCAACAGGTTTCAAATTGCAGTCAAAGTAATGCTGGGGAGTGGCTGTGAAGACATTGTGCTTTGCAGAGGGGCTCAGGGACTGGGTTTGACTCCTGCTTGCCATTCCAGGGCTCCAGTGTTACCTCTGTGCCCACTGGCCATGGGGAAAAGATCATCCATCACCTGTGGGATCTCTGCTTTCCTTTCCCTCCTTGGATTCCTGCAGCGATGTTGTTTTGGGGGCTGCTGGGTGGGAAGAGCAGAGACCCAAGCAAGCCTTGCCTGCCAGGATGGACTGCTCACCTCTGGGCAAGCCCTCAGGGAGAGACTTGTGGAAGTACCACCAGTGATTGCTTGTTCATCTGTGGGACACTTTGTCCATGTGTTAGCTAAGTGTGCATTGTTAATTAAGCAGTTAAATAGCGCTTTCTCTCCCTTGTTGGGTGCATCAGCTGCTGGACGAGCTGCAGAAAGCCCAGGATGAGAAACAGTCGGTTCAGGCAGAAATTGCAAGCAGGAATTTCTGAAGTATTCCTGTGGGCTTTCCTAAGAAATGGCTCGCTTTCCCAGGGACCAATAGAAACAGGCGAGCGCTCTGTCACATAATGTTCCCTCTCTAGGAAAACATTTATTAGTAGTTTAAAAAAGAAAGCTTTATAGAGCTTAAATAATGCCAAAGATGAATTTGGTGAAGACTGATGCTATACATACTTTATTTGCAAGGATTTGGAATTTCCAGTGCTGCTTGGAGTTACTAGCAATATGTCCAGGGCTTGCCAGTCATATTCAGGTTTTTTTGCACCACCTCTTTTATTTTAATCTAGTTCCTATTGTGGCACTCTTAAGCGCATGGCTATATTAAAGCTTTTGTGCTTAATTCATCTGTATCAACAAGGTCATGGCACTTGTAATCATAAAACTAAAGAAACCTGATAATTGCAAGAACAGCTTCTGTTTCACTTGGTTTTTTAAGTAATTCATGTCAGTGTTTTGTATTCTGGCTTGTAATTACTCAATTAATTACTGGTTTACCTCTAAATAAATAAGGAATAATTAAATAAAAATATTTTTTAATGAAAGCTGCATTTATTAAAGGTTTAAAGACAATCTTAAAGAAAATACAGTGATGCATGTCATTTTATACAGTTGGAGAGATCTGTCTCCACATTAATCTGGGTAAAATAGGCTAAATTATCCTTGCTGTCTGTATTGGGTTTTGTACAAAGTAAATAAATCAAGATATTATCAGATTTACAGTCAGCCTGAATGCATCTTAATGCTAATTGAGAGACTTAAAATGGGCTATGATGACTGCTAACTCTTAATTCCACTCAGAAAATTAATGGTTTTCCTGCACAGCAATGGATTGATGCCTGCTGGAGTAACTGGGTGGGTTCAGGTGCCCCTGACAGACAAACAGGCATTTCCCTCTGGTGCCCTTTTGAACTCTTTGTGCTGCAGCTAAGTACTGAATGAATATTGTTAGGCCATGTGGTAGTATAGTGCTGGAATGAACTGGTGAGGAGGAGATGGGATCTGGTATTTTTCTGTTGGTCCTTGATTTCCGGCTCAAGGGATGCTCATCTAACTCCAGCTAAAGCAGTTCAGTTTAAACTGTCACATAAAAGTTGAAATTGGCATTTTGTTTTATGTCTTTTTTTGTTTTGTTATGTCATTGTTTTTGTCATATGGCATTTTTTGCTTTTGTCTACAGACATCAAAGATATATTTTATGATTGCTTAAAATGCCAATGTCCGAATGAGAAAGTTAGAAAGGGACATGCTGCAAACAGACTCATAGGAGCTTGTGGATAGCTATTTATTTTTTTTTTAATACAACAGCTGAGCAGGAGTCATTAAAACCAGAAATCTGATGTTCAAGCTATTGTCTTCCATTTTATACTTGGAGCTGAAACAAGAATGGTCTTTCTGGTGTTTGTCCATACCACTTCTTAATCAAAGAGGTTCTGATCTATGGCCAGCCCTCTTTAAGTACCGCGATAATGCCGTCATTCATTATTAACAGGGAGCAGAGGAGAAGTGGAGGCCTCAAATACATCAGGAACAAGCAAGTGGGGAAATGAAGGTATCAATTATGTATCTGCCATGTTGATGATGCTCTTACAGAGTAGTTGTTTTCCCCTAAGGGAAGACTCTGCTGGGAGAGCAAAGCATATTCTCAGTGCCTTCTCTCACAACAAGATGACGTCTCCCCAGCTGAAGCTTCAGCAAGCTCCTTTCTTTAGCCCTTTTCTCTCCCAGGAGTACTTGGTGCTCTGGTTAGTCCTGGGCTTGTGCCTGGATCTAAAAGGAGAGTGCTGCTGGCTCTCCCATAGGGAAGTGCGATCCTGGTTTCCAGCCCGACCTCCACAAGTGACAAGCACCTGCGTGCACTGTGAACAGGGCAGGCTCCAGCCCAGCATCCCAGTGCAGTGAGCTGAAGGGCAGCAGCTTTCTCATTTGTAATTTGTTCCAACTAAAGGTTTTTTTTATTACCAGCACCTCGTTTCCACAAACACTGATTCCATGGAAAGACTGAAGTAAAAAAATACATGTGAATACAGCCTCAAACCTTCATGAAGATGGTACTACAATTCCACTGGGTTTTACTGTAGTGATTTACAGTGCCTTCACGTTGTTTGATGGATTTACTGTTTCTTGATTGTGTAGGAAAGAGACCTTAGTGGTTTTTAAAGTAAAACTGAATCCCATCAGAGTTGCATAGACTTTTCCTTTGACATGAACATGCCCCTGAGTGTCCAAGTTTAAGTTGGCAGAAGAAGGGTAGCTAGACTCACAAATATGTCAGCTTGTGCCTGATATTCCCCACCTTGGCCCTAGTAAAGAACAAGTTACAGGGAATAAAACAGCTGTTTGCTGTGTGGCTGGGGATGAAGAGGGTAATGAAACATGATGCAGAATAAAAGTCAGCTGCAACTTGGCAACTCCCTTTTCCTCATAGCAAAGAAGATGACTTAGACTGTATTAAGAATTATGATATTATACATACAGAATGATATGAATGGTTTTTACAGGCTGTGGTTTTAGAGTTGGTAAATTAGTATTTTGACTAAGAAGACTGTGTTTAATCATTAATAGATTGTTCTGAGTATTTTGGAGTTTTACTATTGTTGTTTATTCAAGCTGGTATCTAGCAACAAAGACAAGAATTTTAAAGGCAGCTAAAAACTGAACTTAAAAATAAACACAGTTCTCTCTACAAAGACGGCACAGCTAAAAGCCTGTACAAATATTTGCAGTGACAGCAATAATCAGAAATTTGCTGGTTGGGTTTAAAAGTGTTCTTGACCTCCCTGGCAGGCTTCTGAGGCCAGCAAGGTCACAGAAAGAGACTATTTGCTTTGAGGTTGACTTGCACACATTTGGACAAGTACAATATGCTGTTTCCTGTATTAGAAAAAAAGGTGTTGAAGTGGTGCCAGTATAAAAGAAAATGTTGCTCTTTAAAGGCAGCACAATGAGCTCTGGGCTGTCCTGTCCCAGGCATTTAATTACATGACTGATCAAATTGCTCCTAAGGTTGTGGGTATGTGAATGTTCTGTTATTCATAGGCCAGGAACTCCTTGTCATAATACTTAGGAGTGGGGAAGCACTGGGATGGGAGCCCACAAAACCAAACATGCTTTCAGATATATAAACATATTAATGGTGAAATATTTGGTTAAAGATAGTAAGAATAAAGGCAAAAATACGTGTAATATTAATACAGAACATGCCAATGTGTTTAGCAACGACCCTGGAAGGTGTGGAATGAGTTGGGGTGTGTTCCCCACCTTTTTCATGCTGGAGAGGAAAACAGCTGATGATGTTAGCACTTCAGGTGGTCATTGCTAAAGCACTGATACTGAAGGCATCAGAGCACCTCTTGCAGCTGTTGGCAGTGAGCTCAGGTGATCACTTCCTGGCAGAAGTCTTCCCTCTCTTCACAGATTTCTCTCCACTCCTATTCAGTTCCTGTCCCAGCTCAGTGGTACACTCTCCAGCTCAGAAGCAGGAGCTGACTCTATTTTTCTTTTGTCTCAGTGCAGAGATAACATGCAGCCTTACAAGTGGTCACCAGCATGGCTTGTGGTTCATCTAAGGTTTCTGTTGTGGTGGTGCAAAAACACAGGCTGAGCTGACTGGAAGCCCACTTGTGTGGGCAGCATCTCTGTACAGCTGTACCTGCATCCTGCCTCCACCTGCAGCGGTGATGCCTTCTGGAGACACAGCCAGAGATCTTCAGGGAAATGCCTCTGTCTTTCCAGGTGTACTGGAGGCATGGCTGAAAGGCATTGGAGAGGGACAGCAGCTGAATCCTTTAGCCAGTGATGCAGAGTAGGTGAGTTAGCAGAATAATCTCCTAACATCCTACAGCATCTCCTTTGGGACAATGCACATCTCCAGAGGAGTCAGCCAGCTGACTGTGAAAGCCTCAAGTTTGCTTAGGGATGGAGAGGGGAGGAGCTATAAACAGCCCAGAGGAACTTTGGCCATGCTTTTGCTGTTTTGCTAGGTAGCAAGGACAGTGAGCAGAGCCAGGGCCACCTGAGGCTGTGGCGTACCTACTGCCCCATCTTTCCTGTCAGTCAGCTGGCTCTGGGGATCCTTCCTCGCCTTCTCTTGCCTCAGCAGGTGCTGCTGCTGCTAAAAACAGCCATCCAGGGGCTCCTGGCCTGTTGGGGGCAGATGGAGAATAAATTGCTGCTTTCTGGGGAGGTGGAAACCAGGGCCAAAGGCTTCCCTCTGACTCTCCTCACCCAGTTTTATCTCAGCATTGGTATAACACACCTATTAACTACTGCAAAGGTGGTTGCTTTAATTCCTCTTTATCACCACACAGAAGGACCACAGGTGTTTTAGTTTATTTTCACACTTCTAGCCAGTATCTGCTGGGGAGATTTAGCACTTGCCTGCAGCTAAAATGATTTGTTGGAAATATATTACAGGTATTTTTCTCCCCTATATAAAGACTATGTCAAGAAAAGATAGTAAAGAAGTATTTCCAGTTTTGGAGTTCTGGTTTTCAGATGCAGTGTTTTAAAATATCAGTACAAAATTAAATAAGATGAGTACATGAAGCTTACTTTTAGGTGAAATTACAAAATCATCCAAAAATATGTAAACTATAAATAGAAATATATACCACTGTACTCCAAGGAGATTTATCCCTTAATAGTCAAACACAAGAAGCATTAATTTTCAATTAGCAGCTCAGTTGCTCACAGTAACTTGGTTGCTCTTTTATGTACACTGCTTTTAGTTGTTGTTTTTTCTGTCCTCCCACATCTGTTATTGTGCCTGGATTTTTTTTTCCCCGTGTTTGTGGAGGAGTTGCTTCGACCTTTGATATGATGTTTCATATATCTGGAAAATGTAACTGTCTGGAAGCTTTCCATTTGCTGATTTTTTCTCAAGTATTGGGGTTGAGGATGAAAGAATAAGCAGCCTGCATTAAACCTATGATCCCTTTCCTTCTGGTTGGAGCCAGTTGTGTCCAGGGTGAGAGAAGAGGTAGCAAGAAGATTTATAAGATGTATAAGAGGATGGCTGAGCATTTGCTTGTTCCTTCTTCAGAAAGCTGGAAGTGTGGAAGTTAAACATTTTCTTGAAGAGGAGGAAGAAGTTATGTAGCTGTTCCAGTAAGGGCTGCATGTTGCCAAAATGAAAATAATTAATTTACAAACACATGTTTGTGGGCATATTGCAAGCATAGTCAGATCTTTATTTTTCTTCAGACCTTAAGAGAATCCCTGATGTGTTTTGACATAAGAAATGGTTGAGAAGAGAGGTGGTGTGATTGTAGAGGTCTGACTGCAGTGCTCAATGTGCTGTAGAACACACCCAGCTCAGCTGCCAGTGCAGATGGAGCAGATGAGCTCTGAACCATGAGGTTCCTGCATGGGAAGTGTAATTTAGTGAGGCTGGAGAGCCCTGACTGGCTGTGTTGCCTTTGGTATTTCTAGTGTCTCTACAGAGTGTTCTACTATCATAACTTTGCTTTTTTTTTTTTTTTCCTGTAGAATTAACCCATGGGAGTGAAAACTATATTGTGAAGTAACACTGAAGCCGGATGTTACAAGTGTGTTATCTGCATTTGGGATGCACTAACACACTAACAAGAGATAATTTGTGGTAATGATGGCCTGTAACCCAGCAAACCAACCAACAGCACTTAAGTTGATGTGGTTATTGTGACCAGGAAAAAAAAAACCCAACATTTTTTGTGCTTTGCCCCAGTGATGCAGCAAGCACATGTCAAGCCCTAAAGTTAACCCTGTTTTATGTCCTGTTTCTTGTGTAATTAGTAGGAAGCCCAGGTCAGGTCTCCTGCTTGCTTGCTGGGGATTGGTGTCTTGTAGGACTAGGGCATTCTACCTAAGAGACAGATAGCTAAATAAGCTTTTCCAGGCCTTCAGCCAGTTAATCCCAGGTGTACAGCTAAGAAAGTGAGAACTAGAATTCCTTTTCTGCACCCTGCAGAAGAGAAGTGTGGCTGAGCATCCCTCTGAGCCACAGGGCTGTCTGAAATGTGGAGCCCTGAGCATCCATGCTATCACTGTCAGGGAAGCACAGGCTTCCCTCTGTTCCTTTGAAGTACCTGTGTAGCAGTACCTGTGCTTTTTGCAGAGCTTAGGTGGGGGCTCATCACAGGCAGAACAGGTTGTGATCTTTTGAGTGGAATTTTCCACTCTTGACTTTCTGCAGCAAGGTAACATTTTGCTTGTGGAAGCAGTGGGAGTTGCCGGGTTTGGACTTGAAGCCCTTTCTGGACTTTGGCGGTGCTGATCCAAGTGTGATTCCAACAACCCCAAAGGTATTTGTGTGTGTATCCTTGTAGAAAGCTGGAGGTATTCAGGCCATCATCTCCATCCCTGCTGTGGTAATCCTAGGAGGATTCCCTCTGGCTCTTCCAGAGCAGCAGCCAGCATCCCTATGAAATAGCCACTACCCAGCCTGTTTAGCTCATTGCCAGCAGGAGGTCCAATTAACATTTGGCAATATTGGCAGTTCCATATGGAAACTACCACTCTGCCACCCACATTTGAACTTTCATTTCATTTCATCGCTTTTTTCTTTCATTTAGTTAAAATACAATCAAGTCAATTAGTTCATGACAGAGTTTCTCCAAAGTTAAACTCCAGATATATGGCAAAGCAGATGCCAATTCATTGTGCTGCCTGGAGGTAGATTATATCTCTCCCATTTACCAGTTTATCCACCACGGATTAACTGTATTTTTTTCCCTTCCATGTAGATTTAAAAAAAGCAACAACAACAAAAACCAAACCAAACCAAACTACCCACAAAACAAAAATGTGAGAAAGAAAAAAAAAAAAAACAACACACCAAAAAAACCACCTTTCCATCATTTTCAGGTCAGGAAAAATAATAATTTGAGATACTTCTTGAAAATTACATTTACAGCGTCAGAATTATTCTGATTTTTAATGAGTACGTCAGACCTTTTATCATGCAGTGTCTTGAAGTTTGCCAGTAAGCTCAAGGAATAAGCAACTTATATTCTATAGCAAGTTGATGACTTACTGCTAATTGGGGATAATAGGCAGCTGCAAAAACATGTTCATTTTGCTGGCATAAAAACCATGATTTCCAACTTTGTGCCCTCTGGCAAGGTGGTATAGAAAATCATATTGTTGTCAGAAGAGGTTTTGAGGTCTCAATAAAACAAGATGACTTTTACAGCACATGCCTGTGAGGCAGCAGTGAGAGGAGGAGAAAAAAATAACTGTACTAGCTAACTGGTAGTTAATAAGCACAGAAATTGCATCAAAATCCACATGTAAAGTAACTCTGAACTGGGGCCAAGGCACCTTGTGCTGCATTTCTCAATTCATTCATGGTTAGGCAATACCCTGAGTCACCTGTGTTCTGACAGGATGAAAAGGTTTTCCTCACATGCTTTAAGAGTGATGTGGTGATACCATGGCAATACTGCAAGAGAACCATTGCTAGTGAAAGCATTAGGCACCCGTGCTACCTTAGTGCCTTGATATCAGTGGGGCACTTGATTGTGTGCCTTTTTCCCTCTTGGTTATGTTGTCCAGCAATAGGAGGAGGGCTTTTCCTTCATCTTGCCACTCTTACCCTTGCTGTATGATAAGGATCCAAAGCAGAGTTGCAGTACAGGTGGGTGAGCCTTGATTGATGTGGGTCAGAAAAGGTACTGCAGCATGAAAGGTGCAGCATGGTGGGGAAAGAAGAGATCTTGATGTTCTGGTGGTATCATCTTGTACTTAACAGCCCTGACGTGAGAAAGAATCCCTTAAATATGTACCAGTACTCCAGCAGGATTGGATTAGATCAGTTGTGTAGAAAGGTTTCTGGTGAGGGAAGTGCAGGTTAGGTTCTTCTTCTGGCTTTTTATTTTCACTGCCAAAAGAAAAAATATATAGAAGTAAAAGAATATAGAATATCTAATGTCATAAATATAGTCCTCTTTTCTTTTGGTCATGAATTTCTTTAAGTCAAAGTTTTTAAAAAATGCCCTTGCTGCAATCCAGATCACAAGGCCTGGAACCAGCAAAAACACACTGTTTACTTCACAGGAATTGATATCAGACTTGCTTGAAATGATCTGGTGGGTTGTTCTTCTGTTGCATTCTGCTCTTATAAAATTAACTGTAAGTTCTTATCTGAAGAATGTCTTAGCATGTGCCAGTGCTGATGTCTTAGTGTTGAAGTGTACCATGCCCTGGGAAACCTGTGATGATTTCACATGCCTGCCTCAGCCACACAGCATCTCTGGAGATCCTTCACAGCAGTAAAGTGTTTCCCCAGCAGCTACAGAGACCAGTGCTGCTTGTTCCAAGTAGCCTTCCTGGGATAACACATGTTCAGGCATCTCTAAGCATATGTAGGAAAGTCAGGGTCATCCACAGACTGATCTAATCTTCTCTGGCTGCCCACAAGCTTGAGGAGAGGCTGTCCATTTTGTACATTTCATCTAATTGACAGCTCTTTGGCATGATTTGGCTTTGCAGTGTCTCTGCCAGCCTTGTTGTTGGCCTCTTGCAGCAAGATCTCCTCGTCGTGTGACATCAGTGTGCAGGATTCATATCCTCATTCTTGTCCTCCTTGTGCACACAGCTGATCCTGCAGCTGGAAAATCTTTGCCTAGGGCAAAGGACTGGAATATGGTCATGTATACTATGCAGGGACTATAGCCAGAAGTCCTAGTGTCAAACTTATTAATCATTTTTATTGAAGGCAATGAAGTGACTCACTGGCTTTTTGAAGATGGTGGAAAGAAGGTAGGACTTCAAGACACTATAGATAGATATATATAGATATATAGATGTATATACACAAATAAAAGAGTACTACAAGTCAGCAAGCTCCTCTAAACCTCGGAAAGTTAAGATATTTCTTTTCCCCTCAGTGAATAAGTATAATGTTAATAACGATTAATAGAAGGTAGATAAATTCTCTGAGGTAAAAAACACACCTCTTTATTCTTAAGTAGTGTGCATCTGAAGCATCAGTTTCCTGTGGAGTGTTTCCAACTAGAGGAGTAACAACTTTTGTAAAGATCTTTCCATAAATGCTCGTAAATGTTATTGCCGAAATTGTGGGTTTTTTTCCTAAATAGTTTATTAATTGATAAAATGTGCTAGCTTTGGAATAGATATGTATACACATAAGATATGTGCTTTTGAATATAAATAAATTATTTTTTATAGTCATATTACTTTCTTAGATAATTTCTAAAGTTAGTCTGTGATATCTGGCTATGCTTATTCCTTCTTTTCAAATACATATTTCAAATGAGGGGATTGGTACAAGGTCCATGGATTAGTAAATTCCTAATTTTGAACATTTGTTGAATTCACTAAATAAATCAACTCCTTGCCTTTTATTGTCAGAAGGAATTAATGTTGACAGCTGTTTTCAAAAGTTTCTGTCTTCCTGAATAGAATTACTGGCCATGAATTTCATGTATTTGCTCAGTTTGAAGCAGACAGATTTCTGTAGCTAGGAGGAATATCATTATTTTGGAGTTACCAATTTTCAGCAGAGGGCAGAATAGGGACCAACACAAGTCTGTATTTCTCTGTGGGGAGCTATTGGAGCCCTAATCCTCCTCCATTTCTGCTGGCAGGCACAGGGCAAAAAAAACCTAGATGAGGTTTTGGTGAAAGTGGTTTCCTGCAATAAGCTGTACTCCATGACTCAGGAGGATTTGAAAAGATCAGCATTCTAGTGCTTATAAGACCATGCTGTCTATCACCAGGGTGCAGGCTCTTCACACCAGTAGCCCAGCCTTTCTGAGCCACTGGAGAGAAGAGGTTTTGTCCTGCTGCCTCAAGGGTGGGTAGCCTCTCACTCCGTTGAGCTGGTATCTCACTGTTTCTGCCAGTGAGATAATGCCTGGCTCCTGTCCCAGGAAAAAACTCTACAGCCAACAGATCCTGGTCTCTTTTCTTCATGACTTCACTTCTGAGTATTTGGATTTGCTGATTTCACAGAGAAACCGTGTGTTTCTGCATCCCTTAGCACCACAGGAATCTTGACTGGGAGGGACTCTGGAGGTTACTCAGGGCAGGATTGTTCCTGACAGCAGAAAAGGTCAGCCCCAGAAGGAGCTTTGGAGGTTTGCCTGGCTGAGCCTTCAAATCCTCCCAGGACCTGTTCCAGTGCTGCACTACCCATCTCCTGGTGGTGTTTTCCTCTTACCTGGCTTTTCCTGGCTGCAAACTGTGGCCCTCATCCCTTCTTATGTCAGCTGGAATTGCAACGATAAATTTTGCTCTCTTGTCTTTGTCCATACACTCCAAATAACTGTAATTCTCTTTTAGATCCACAGTTTGCAGCAGAGGCTTCTGTATTCCATAGGGGGCTGCACTCCATAGGCAATGCCTGTAAAACCAGACAGAAGTGCAATCCCTAATTTCAGGCAAGGCCCCCCTGCAGAGCTCCTTGTGCTGCCCTATCCCTTTCTGCAGAGCTGCTCACTGCCTTTGGTGATCTTCTCATCCCCCACCTCTCACCTGGCTTCTCTGGGTGTGTTGGGGGGTAGCTGCTTCATTTTAAGGCAGTCTCATTTTAAATCTCTCTAGGCTTCGCCTTGTTCTCCGGGGCACACAGGTGAGGAAGTTTATCACTTGTGTTAACTTCATAGACTTCAAAAAAGTTATACAATGAATTTTTCTTCCCAGTACTTTATTTCAAAACATTGGAAATAAAGTTTCTTGGACTCTGTTTGCATTACATCAGCTTTCTTACAGAAAAGATTTTTTATGGCATCCTGGATCAATCTAAAACCTAGGACAAATATAGGAGTCATTAAATGTCATTTGTCTGAGAAACAGAATAATAAGATTGCACCATGATGTTATGTAGCTGAATATGTATCTTTTTAGCAGCTAGGACACAGGATCAGGATTCAGGAAGCTATTTGGCAAACATAAAATTAAGCACTTAACAATTCTGTGCCTCATATTTTCCATCTGTAAAATGGGGACATTGATATTTCTTTCTTTGAATAGCATTTCTGATTTAATGATCTATGATTATCATTACTACTGTTCAGAGTGGCATCAGCTCTGTTCCGAATTGGTTATAATTGGAATGTTTAGATGAATGAAAGCAATTACAGAGCCTATATGCCACAAACATTTAAGCCCATGATTACTTTTGTGTCTCTAAGTAATGGCAGTTAGTTCATTGCTCATAAGAGTAAAATTCAGCACAATGGAAGTGTTTGCAGGACTAGAAATGGAAGGCTTTAAGAAACCTTCATTCTTAAATAGAAATAAATAATAGTAGATTTCTCAGGGGAGTTTATTTTAACTGTATGCTACAGCATGTTGTGAGATGAGTCTTTTTGGTTCACAAAATTCAAAGTGTGGCTATTAATGCTAAGTATTTGCTTTCATATCATTCATGTTTTGCAGCAAAGAAATCCTTCTTTAAGTTTTGGCTCCAGTTCAAAAGCTTATTGTTAAATATGCTTTGTTAATAAGAAGCCTGACTCATGGCAGGCTGTGCTGGGAAGAACTGATTACCAGGGATATCAAACAGACCTGTTCCCATTCTACTGCCAGCACAGTTATTTTCAGAGTTTGTTTAAGGATTAATTTTACCCAAAAGAAACAATTTATGTTTTCACATTGCAAGGGTTTTGTTTCCTATGTGATGATAGCTAGTTATTCTACTTTACCAAGGACTGGGAAAAAGTCACCCAAACATATGTTGAAAGAAATTCTCCCGTAGTGACAGAAAACCACAGGCCTGTGCAAATATGACAGATGAGCATCACGAGAAGCTAGTTCTGGATAGCTGCAGCTGAGGTGCTGAGAAGCAGTGAAGCCCAGGGCTGCTTCTGGAACAGGAAAAATCCATGTTGATGCACACATAGCCTGTTGCAATCTAGTAGTGGAGGAGTTTAGCTGCTGGACACTATTTTGTTTTCCTTCCTTCAGTTATTTTTATTTCTTTTCTTTATACAGTTGATGGTTTGGACAAGGCTTCAATTGCTAACTCAGATGGACCAGCCCCAGGATCCCAAACTCCCCCCTTCAAGAGGAAGGGCAAACTCTCCAACATTGGCAAAATCTTTAAACCTTGGAAATGGCGGAAGAAGAAGACCAGTGAAAAATTCAGAGAAACGTCAGCAGGTATGTCTGTGGCCTTTTGGTGGCAAACAGTAGAAAACACTATGATGGTTTTGCAGGGTAACATTTGAAAAGCTCTTTGAACTTGTTAGATGGCAGGGATTGTTTCGGCACGGTATTTGATGTACAGAAAAACAGTTTGATCCTTGACAAGGGAAAACTGAACCTTGTTCAGCTTCTGTCTTGAACCTAAAATACACAACTGATTTGTTTACTCTACATATCCTCAAATATATTGGAAAATCTCCCTGTCCTCCTGGTAGTCACTGACTTGAATCATGAAATAAACCTTGCCTTCGTGGGGACAGAAGTTTGGGGGAGAAGCAGATGTGGCCATGCCCAGCAGAAGAACGAGGATCAGCTCTGCAACTCCTGCTTTCATAGGGGCTGCTCTGCCCCTTCACTTCCCCACTGACATGGCTGGAAGGATGGTCTGAAATCAAATGCTGTGATTGAATTATATTCTGTCTGAAAAAGAGGGATATTGAAGGCTGGGCTTTAGTTAGCCAAACATAGTTGTTTGGGGCCACCTGAGATGCTCTGGGTTGTCCTGGCTGCTCTCCCAGAAGGTTTGATATTTGTCATCCCTGTGCAGACAGCCCCAAAACCCTGGGGCATCTGAAATGGCTGTAGACATCCCTGTTTAGAAAACCGAATGCCACCCTGCATATATATGTGTGTGTGTGTCTTTGTGTCACTGCTCTAGCCAAACTTTCTCTACAAAAATCCCAAACTTCTGGTTTGGGATTCAAACATTTGATGTTGTGTTTTCCTAAACTTGAGTCTAATTTTAGAGTCCAGTGAACTTCTCTGAGCTCTTTAGATTCATTGCCACAGTGCAAGCCCTCTGTCTACTGTCTTCCAAGGTTGTAGGCAATAAAACCAACTCCAGTCTCCTAAAGTGTTTTAATTTGACTTCTCTGAACTCTTAGAAGTACACTGCTTGACATTTTAAACCGCTACCAACCCCTGATAGTTACAGCAAGGAGCTCCATGGTTTGACTGTGAAACTTCTAAAACAAACTTTATTTACACAAAAAGGGAAAAGAAGCCATTTTCTCTGGTGTCTTCATCACTCCAGATGCCAGCTGAAGTTTTGAACAGAGTTCTGAGATGTTAAAATCCTTCTTCCTCCCGTTTTTCCCTTTTTTTTTTTAATTTTCCCACATACCTTGCAACAAACCCTCCACAATTTCCACTACTACTGCAATCAAAAAAAAAAAATGGCCTCAGTCTGATATCTCCTTTATTGCTTCCCGTTTTCTTCAGCTTTCCCAGTACTTTTATCATATTGCTAAAGCAAAGTTATTTCTAGTTAATGACTCATGAATGTTCTGCAGCTTCTCCTGGACAAGTATGTGATTTTATATTCAATGAGTTCTTCAGAGTAATGACCATTCATAAGCTGTGTATACAGAAATTCTCTAAACTTTCCCTAATCTATTAGCATGTGTTAAATTATTATGCCATTAAATAATAATGTATATATCATTTTTCAACTATTTTTTTAAAAAAACTAATATCTGGTAAGTTCATGTTGAAGATGGTATTTCTTATGCTGTATTGACTGTCTTCTGAGGGCTTGAATCCAGTCTTGCACGCATGACACATCAATTTTTATAATACTAAGGCAAAGCATGTGTTCATATTTCTTTTACTAAAGCAGGAAATGAAGCACAAAGAAATTAAGGTCAACATTTTCAGAAGTGTCTCCTTAGATACTCAATTCTACTTAATTTGCTGGTCTTGTTCACAATATTGTGGACCCTCAACACAATTTTGGTCCCTGTGGTCCCTCAACTGATTGGCTTTTAAACTGTGCATGGGATCACTTATGTTTGTGTATGTGCTTCATGTGAGGCTGGAACTTGAACTGAGAAGTAGTTTAAATTCACCCTGCCTTAGATGGTAACTTCAGGGATGAATAAAAATAGTATTCCCTGTATTTCTTGAGGAAATAGACCCAGGACCAATGGAGACTGAGAAGATGCATTTACGTGGCAAGTTGCCCCTTGTTGCTTGCTTAGTGACATTGCAGAAGAAACTTGCTTATCTAACTTGAGAAGGAAATGGGAAGACATCCATTCAAAATAAAAATCCTACAGGATATCCTCTTCCTCACACTACTCAATCAGAGGTGTATTTACATTACCAAGTGGGGGCTCTGTGTGTGCCTGCCTCTTACATGCAGGAAGCCCATTTCCTGGCCTGGGACCATGGGAGAGAGCACGATGATCCTCATTTATTGCCAGTTCTCTTAACAGGGCTTCAGCGTGGTAAATCCACGTGCAGCTGAATAAAGGGTTTCTCCTAAGACAGATTGTGGGTTATTGGAAGGAGCTCTGACTTCTTTCTCAGGGTTTTCAATAGGCTTTTTGAAACAGGTTCTTGCTACGGCCTTGCCAGGACATGTACCAAGAAGCGCTTTTTGTCTTAGGAGCGAGCAACTAGAAGATGTTTATAAAACAGCAAATACCACAAACAACAAAAAAGGAGGGATGTTTAGATGTAAGATGTTAATATCTGTGGGAATGTGGGAATGATGGTTGGAATTTTTCCCTTTAGCAACGTATTTTCCACGCTCTACTCAGAAAATCTATTCTTTGGGCACTGGCTGTATGCTTTTTGCCTGGAGGGCTTTCAAAATCAAGGAAAAATAAACATAAAATGTCATCGTCTCAAGGGTTTCTCTTCTCTGCAATGTTTTGCTGCAAAGGAAAAGGCAGCATTTCTGTCTTGGCACAAAGTAGATACCACTTCAAAGCTTCACTGCAAAAGTATATACAGAGAGGGATCAGAAGGCAATTTTAGCTCTTAATAGGTCAGAGAAAAATTAATAGTCTGAATTCTCTCAAGCCGCTCTTGGAAGAACAAAACGAAATACTGGAGAATACCCAGAATCTCACAGCACTCTTTGAGTCAAAGAATGGGTTTTAAGACTGCCTGAGATTTGCAGCTGCTGACCATCACTAAGCAGTCTTTTTTGAGGGGATGAGGAAGAGGGCGGAGAGAGAGAGAGAGAAGCTGCTTTTGCAGTAAACTCTTCCCATTGGTACTGTTACTATTATTTGCATTGGGCAAAAAAACGAATATTTGTGAAGGGGAGTAAGATTTACTGGAGTAAATGAGGGCTGCATGCAATACAATAAACTGACATCCTTTCACATGGTTACACCTGAAGTCAGGGCAAGCTCTGCTTCTGACTGCAGCAGGGGAAGGATTTTGTCCTGGGATTTTCTGATTCTTCTGGAGCATGAGACTGGAGACTGCCTGTCTGCCTCACCTCAGCCTTCTTCAGTAGGCAAGGACTCATAACCAGTTATCCTCACCATTAAGGACTGATCTCTTTGTAATCAATCTCAATACATACATGTACACAGATGGAGAAATTGTTCTTTCCATTTTATTATTGCTTAAAGTTATAAACAGTATGTTGGTGTTCATGTTGAAATTTTATATATATATTCACACCTTCATATATACACTTGTATATCTATGTATCATATATATGACAGAAATGTTGAAATATATATTCATGTAGATAGATATACATTCTTATGTACACATATTGCAGAAAAGATCTATACTGATAGCATCAGCTGGTCACTCAGCCTATTTGCACAGAGTCTTCAGAGTCTCAAATCAGCCTGCTGAGCTAATTACTTTTGACTACTGTTATGTTTCAGTAAACTCTCCTGAAATGATAGAGGTACAAAGTCAAGCATTCAGAAGTCAGGAAATGTTTGAATGATGGTACAAAATACTTGACTGTGTAAATGTGAAATATATTGTATAATCTAAAGTCTGCAATAAACCATAAATTGTTGTGATGAGTCTACACTGGCTAAATAGCGCCCGGTATAAGTTCCTAAGTTGATGGGCTACTCATTCCTCCTATACATTTTGATTCAAATTAAGATTCTGCCTTTTTCTTTGTAGGAATTAAAATTATGATACTAGCTTTCTTTTTTACTGTTCTTCCTATGGGCCAAATAATGTTTAAAATAAGTTATCTTTTCAAGCTGAATTAATTGAGCTTAATCAGTTTAAATAAAAACACCAATCATGGCTAACATTTTAGAAGACGGGGTACTGGGACTTAAGCTTCTTATCTGTTCACAGACTTTCTAATATGTGAAATGGAGATAGTTATGTCTCAGGGTTGATATGAAACCTGTGTAATTTATGAAATGCTTCGAGGTTTTTCAGTTGAAGTGTAAGGGGTTCACTCCTTTTAATGACAGTTGGCATTTCCCGTGATAATTAATCCAATACAGTTGCTAATTCAATGTTGTAGAACTGAAAAAAATATATCATCCTGAAAACTAGAAAGAGGCATTGACAGGGGAAGGTCTGATTCAATGTTCTTAAGCTTGATGGAAAAAGCCTTAATGTTTTCATTGAATTGTCCCACAGATAAGTAAGAGATGATCTCATTTCACTGTCCCCAAGAAAACAGATATAAAAAGGAAATGGAGAGAAAGAAAAGACTGGGAATTAAATAATTTTTGTAATGCTGAAATAATAATAGAACAATATTTATAATGCTAGCAACAAAACAAGTATAAAGTGCATGCGTAAGGTGTTCATCCTTCAGGGCTGTGTCAAAGGAGAGTTCACCCTGCTTGTGAATGTATCTGCCCTCTAGAAAGACCAAGACACTCCATCCATGCCTGCCCATGTAGTCCTCTGTCTTCATGACCCCCCATCTCTTTTAAAACAGTCTTTGTGGGACTGCTTCCTTACATAAAAAACTCTTTGCAAGCCTAGGGTGTACTTCTGTGCCAAGGTGTGACACACAGTTGCAAGGCACATGCTTTAAAAAATACGGGGGAGGAACTGGAAGAGCTTGTGCGTAATTTAGGTGTGGGACCCAAGGCAAACTAATTTGACCAGAGTTCAGGCTACCACACTGTTCCCAAGAAGGCTGACAGGTATTGAGAGTGCAGCCACACTCATGGGCTCCTTTATGCTGTCAAATGTGACTTGAATGCTGCAGAGGTTTGACCTTTAATGGACAGATCCCTCAAAGTACCTGAGTATATTGACAGAGACTTAATGCCAGCTTACATGTTCTTGAGGCAGTAATGTTTGCATTTGTGAGCTCTTGATCTCACAGGCATGAGTAGCTGGAGCTGGACTGGTCAAAATATTTACTCCCTCCAGCTCTTCTGCCAGGAGTTGGTGCTATTCTGATGGGGAAATGCATCCTATGTTGAGGAGTTACTGAATCCCTTCACTTTGCAGTCTGAGAAATAAACCTGTACTGTACATTTGGGAAGTGCAGAACCACCGGGATTTTTACAAGAAAGAGTATGTAACAATAGAACAAGGAATGGCTTTAAACTGTAAGAGAGCAGGTTTAGGTTAGATGTTAGGAAGAAATTCGTTAAGGGTGTTAAGACACTGAACAGGTGGCCCAGAGTTGTGGATACCCATTGCTGTAGGCATTCAAGACCAGGTTGAATGGGTGTTTGAACAACCTGGGTTAGTGGAAGGTGTCCCTGTCCATGGCAGAGGGGTTGGAATGAGATGGTTTCAGGTCCCTTCCAGCTGAAACCCAAATTCTACCATTCTGTTCAACCATCCCCTTCCCTGATGGAGAAGGGGAGTGAGAAGCTGTAAGCAGTGATGTCTTCAGGCACCTGAGATCAGCCACTCTGGTTGAGTCAGCTGAGTACCTGCTGCTGGGAAAGGTGTTTTGCTGTGCATGAAGGGCAGCATTCTCAGAAGTCAAACCTCTCTCTGTGCCTTTACAGGACTCTGTCACTCTATGGCTGAGTCACTCCAACTGGGCCGGCACAAGTGGGACTAAACACTGCAAGATGTATTATCACTCTGCATACAGCAATTAGACTGACCCTAGAGAGTGTTTGAATTAGTTGATGACAAATAGCCCTATCCCATAGCATTAATAGGATGAAGTCCAGCACAGCTGAAGCTTCACCACATGCACTCATCTTGAGGTCCAAACGTCACGTTGATTTTGGTGTCTGTGTGTAAACAGAATCAGGATGGGAGACTACCTTTTCCTAACAGGGGAGACAGGATTTTACAAGTGATTCTCACATTTTGTGAACATTATGCATCATAGTCCCATGGATCATTACAATAATCTCCCAGATTTCACTGCATGGGTTTGGGGATGGGATGCAGTGTATTTTGACATCTGCAAATGCTTTTCCCTATAAAACTATTCCCATTTTTCCCATGGAAATTAAACATAGTAATTAGAATCCTTCATGCCACAATCTTGGGGGTTTTGTGTGTGCTGCTTGTTTTTGTAACCTAAAAACAGGATGCTGCATTTTTTTTCCATGAAAGCCAACCAGCATCGATCGATGAGGATGATATTTCCTTTTAGAACAAAACTTTCTGGCTTCCGTTGAAGATTATTTTTGTTGTTGTTGCATTTCGGGTTTTTTTCTTCTTCTTCTTCTTCCTTTGAACAGCTTGCATGTCACAAGGGCTACTCTGTGAGTTGCTTGCTCTGAGCAGGATTTGTGTCTCGCTACTCAAAACCTGTACGAAGCAGATGGAGGTATCTCCAGCTGAGCTACTCAATGTAGTCAGTGGTACTTTTACATGTTAAATGCCTATGCTAGGATGAGTTCCATTTCACCCTGAAAGTACCTTTTTCCATTGACCATAAAAGAAGCCTCAAGGAGACATGCTGAGCCGAAGATACGGGATCACATGAGTCCCCACTTTCTGTGCCTGCAATTGCAGGGCAGTATTTTCAGAGACTGTCCATGAAAACCCAGACCACTTCTCCTAAAGAATCAGAGGAAACAAGGGTTCTCTTTCTATAAAATAAAGATAGTTCTCTACATTTTTTTCACAAGCATCAGCAGTATGAGAATAAATCTATTCTTAACTGTGCTTTTTCTTTAGTGTTGGAAAGGAAGATTTCGACAAGACAAAGCAGAGAGGAGCTGATAAGAAGGGGAGTGCTGAAGGAAATGCCTGAGCAAGGTGATAACGCATTAACCAGAATTTAGCTACTAAGCACTAAACATGTATGATAAAGCCACTGTTGCGTTGTTTCCATGTAGTATAAATAGGTGTGAGGAGACAAACTGAGAAGTGTGAGAGGTAATTTGGGCCAGCTGATGACTGAAGTTAAGGGATTTTTGCTCTGAAACTGCTTCTGCCCTAGGTGCCCCACCTGACTTCTGGTCATATCCTGAAGTATTTCAATGCTCCCTGTAAATAATGTGAATTCTGTGGCTCCTGCTTATTGTTTACCAGAATTTTTTCTACTTAGTGGTAAATCTATTTTTGAGTCAAGGTCAGCTGTCTGAAGCCATTAGAGTATAAAATGAGAAATTTTGGCTGAAAAATTAGGGGCTTTGGAATCCCGAAAAATAAATATAATGCATTTCATGTATCAAAAAGTACCAGTGCTGGGATCATATGGATTCCACTGCTATCACACAGGCCACAGTCACAAATGGCACCAACATAAAACTGTGGGGAAGAAATCACTTGTTTCAAAATGCTTTAAGGTTTAGTAACTGGCATTGGCCAGAATTTGCATTCTGAAAAGCATGAGTAAAGCAAGGTAGATACCGCTATGCTACGTCTAATTATGTTTCTAGTGGTGTTCTCTCTAATATTCTTCATCTTTTATAAATCTAGATCAAATAAAAGTCAAGTGAGTAAAATAATTTTCTGTAGCTTAAAATTAAACCATTTGTCATTTTATCAAGGAGTCTTAGAACTCCACGTTTTCCAAAAATAATTTTCTCCTAGAAATTAAGTTTTTCCATTTGGTGCAAATACTCAGTAAAATATCAGTGTGTATGGGTTGTATCATACACATAGATATTTAGAAGTAAAGGGCTTGTTTGTTGATGTGTGACATCACTTGTCCATACAGAGTTTGGCTAATTATCAGACTATGACATTCAGCATAGCTGGCTTCTGCACCTGTCTCTGCCACTGTCATTGTCTTAAAACAAGGCTTACAAACTCTCCATACCTCAGTTTGTCCATCTGTGAATTTGTTGTGGGTTTTGCCACGTGCATTACTGGGGACCTGTGTGACCTTGTCCTTTGAAGGTTGTAAATTATATTTAAAGCTGGAACAGTTAATGAAATGTGGTAACTTCTCAGTTACAGTCTGAACATAAATACTATAATTTGTGATAAAAGTATGAATACTTTGGTCATCAGTGTCCTTGACCCTCTCTTCCATCCTTAAAAGGGGATGGGACTTTGGATTTCTTACAGGGATTGAGCAAAGTGATAGAAAAGGATATAAGTATGAACAATTTTCTTCCTCCCATATCAGTCTGATCTGTGTTATCTTCATCCCACTGTTCTTCATGTTCGATGAAAATGGTAACTTTTAAGGACATTTTGAAAGAATATGAGGTTGGTTCGAAGGTGCTAAAAATGGAGAGGTAGGAAAGACAGTTGAGGAGTGTGAAGGTAGTTAGAAGGAATGACTGTGGGGATGAAAGCTAAAAGAGGAAATTACACAGAGACTTGAAATGTGAGAGGTAAGAAATGAGAAGTGACAGCGTTTCACATGGAGTGAAGAATGAAGTGGAAAGTGGCAAGTGCCACTTGGAGGCAGGAGGTGTTTGCAGAAGCAAGATGTGAATAAGAGGTGGCAGTGTCATGTGTGGAGGCGGAGAGGAGACGGTGGATTTAAGAAGCCCTGGAAGAGAGAAGCTGAAGAAAGTGAGTGTTGCAGTTAAGGTAAGTGCAAGTGTCAGCTGTAGTAAACCAGACAAATTTAGGGAGGCAGAACTCATTTTTTACAAATCAAGTTGATGTTAGTGTGCAGCAGATAATGAAACAATCACCTTAGTGGGAGCACCCAAGGTGATAGGACAGAGGCTGCATAATTGTGTTGAAACCAGGGAAGTGCCAAACATCCAGGTCTGATAACACACAGCAAGGAAGAGTAGTGGAATTACTACAGTTAGGGAAGAAACAATGGGAGAAATCAGAAGAAATGCCATGTAGATTTGCTTATTTTTTGGATTGACAGCAAGAGAATCCTGCAGAAGGAAATTACCAGAGAAGAAAATCAGCAGCAACTTTAAAGGGCATGGAACAGAGAAAGCTGTAAGCCAGCAAGAGTAGCACTTTTCAGCAATATAGAGACAAATAGGGAAAGAAAGAAGGTTTTCTACAGGATCAAAAAAACTTGCAAGCTGAGCTACTCTGGGTGAGTAACGTAGCATCAGAGCTGAGAAAGAATTTGCAGAATTTAATTATAGTATGATATGTGATACAGGAAGACTTCACCCTGGGTCTTAAGACTGGATGATGTCTTTGTGATGTATTTTTATTAAGTAAATGGGCACATACATTCTGAGAACTTCTGTCAGATTTCCTGGCTCATTTACATGCTGGGAACGCACCACACTAGTTCTGCAACTCTGCCCTCACCCATTGTCCATTTTTGGAGCATGCTGGAACATGTTGCAGCTTTGTTGTGGTCTTTTCACACATTTCTTTGCTGTGTAGACCAAGATGCAGGGATAAGAGAACAGGATGCTAATGAACAGACATGAAGAAGGAAACCAGCATGGACTTCCAAGCCTGCTACTGCAGAAGTGCCCACCCAAAGGACATGAAAGCCTATAGCATTTCTTTACAGAGTTACTTTCCAGAGCAGATCTACAGCCTGATGTTTCACATTTCAATAAATCTTTCTATTTTTCTTCCACAGAAGCTTGAAAGCAGAGGGATGCTGTGCGTTGTAAGTAGGTCCTAAGTAAGTAGTTAAACTAGGGAATAACTTTTTAACTTTCATTTCAGATGGTGATGTAACAGTAAATTTTGAAACTTCAAATGGACACACAGTAGCCATTGGTGAAGAAACCATACAGGAAGAAAATGTGGTAAAAGCCAGTGGAAATAATGGCACTTTATCAGAGAAAGCATCAGAATCAGAAGGGAAAAAAGAAGATCAGAAAGGTAAATTAACACATTCTTCAGAGATTGTTTTTTGCCCACTTTAAACATTAACGTGTTCTTCCACTAGCACCTATACATGCTGTGAGCTCTGTTCTGCCTCAAGGATGCCAGCAGAACCTGCTGAGAAGATAAGGCCTGTGAAACACCAGTATTCCATCGCTGGTAGGCATGGCTCTTCCTGTGCATATGGTAAGGTCACAAAGAGAAGCATGATCTGAACATCACAATGCATGCAGGGAGGTTCACTTTCTCAATTCACTGTGAGCCTTTCCTTGTAGCCATGGCCAAGCTTTGGTGTCAGGTTTTCCTCTTATGAAAGAACATGCTGAGTACGTGTGTATCATCTTGCAGTATCATTGTAGAAGTGGCTCGTGGGTTGAATGTTCAAAAGTGTTTAAGTCACTTGAAAACCATCTATCATTTTGAAAGTAACTTCAGCAACTCATTCCAATTGGTCTTCATGGAATCTTAAACACTTGCAGCGCAGCTCTTCACAAACATTCAAGGGGCTGTGTCACTACTGCAAACAGAACCTAGGCCGTTTATGGAAAATGTACTTTATAAATATAGGGTTTTTTATAGATTAATTGTAGCAAATACTGGTAAATATTTAGCAGTCCCAGGGTCCATTTTAACTTTGCTACCTTTACTCAGATCTACTGAAGTTTGACTCATAAAGGAAATGCAAAGATTAGTATGGTATCACAGGATTTTGACCAATTTTATTTTCTTTCTCTACCATCTTGAATAATGCACCACTTTTTTCCCCCTGTCTAAAAGTGTTCTTAAATACTATTTCATTTATTGGATTTTCCTAGCAGAAAGAGCAAAGATACAAAAGATCAAGACCTCCATGGCTGGCTGAAGCCATGGAAGCAGGACTGAATAGCCTTTCCAATGTCTTTTCTATTAAACTCTACCTAGTGATGAATGAGCCTCTGGAGGTTGAGAGGGTCAGTTGAGCTCACAGAAAAATTTGAATTCTTCTCAGAGCTACGTAAATCACTTGACTATGTAAAAAGTGGATAGATGTCCAAGGAGAATCTTATGAGATTTCTAGTACTTCCTGTCTCCCAACAAGGCAGAAATACAAGATTAGCCTTTGTCATGACATTTAAATACGTCTATCTTTTGGTGCCAACTAGAACCAGATGTGTGTTGGGTCAGGGGAAAAGAGTTATAAAAGCCATGGAAAACTCCTTTAAAATGGTTTAGTTTAACTTTGGGGTTAGATCAGACCACTTATTATTTTGTGCATCACTAAATACACTGTTTTGGAACTGTCAGGACTTGGAAGTTTTCCTAAGGTACAGTTTATTATTTTAGAAATACACATTTCTAACCATGTTGAAATCCCCTCTAGCTGACTTTGCAGAATGTGGAACTCCAGGGAAGCAGGAGAGGTTCAATATCTATTTCAAACATCTTATTAGACTCTGCACTCCCTATATATTGTTTTGACCTTATAGGGAGAAATTAAAAATTATTGCTGTCCAGGAATAGACTCAATACAAAAGAAAGCATAGCTATCATTCCAGTCCCTCTCAGAAAATTAAGAATATATGCAGGAAGGAGAAGGAAAATGAGCAAAACTGGTATTCTAGGCTTCATTGAATCTCAATATGAGCATCCAGAAGATGCAAACCCCTTAAAGTATACTTTCCTCTTGCACCTAAACATGAAGTTCTCCTGTGAGTTAACATTTCGAGTCCCCTGCAACAAAAGGAGATAGATTTATTGCAGAGAATATTCTCCCAAACAAAAGGGTTAACAAAAGGGGTTAAGGATCAATTCCACACATCAGAAACAGTGGTACCTTGTGTAAATCCAGTACAGGCCACCCTACAGTCATTGTGAATGCACTTCAGTTATTCTTTATTTATAGCGCACTTAGCAAGAAGGTGAGCCAGCCTGGTGAACTCAGTGGAAGAGTAAGGCCCACAGCATCTCACCTGACAGATTAATCCTGGGTAATTTTTTTTTGGCAGATGGAGTCGGTTTGCATTACACCCACACCCACTGGCAGAGTGAGGAATCAACAGGGAGCATCAAAATCAGAGCTGAAGCAGGAATACTTAGCTCACTGTCTTCTGCTAAGACCGTAAAATGTGCTGGTGCTTCAGATCACAACCCTCCATCACAAGAACTGAGACAGGTGGATTGAATACTAGCTGACAGTCAGGAGTAATGGCTGCAAGAAGCTCATCTTTAGTGAGGCTAATGTGAGGCTTCTGAGTCATGAACTCTTAGGTGTAAATCTTGGAGGAAGATGTATACACCTTCCATGTTTGTAGGGCCCAAAGACAGGATTAATTCCTGCTGCTTAGTAGCACAATGTGCTGCATTTCCAATTCCCACTGAATCAAAGTTTGCCAAAATATGCATCTCAGCCCTGTGAACTTATAAGGTTATTTTAAAATGCTCTTATGAAATGATGGTGGTCTTTATTTGCCCTCTTGTTCAACTGGGTCTTAAAAATGGCCTTCTCATATGAATGTGATGACTGCAGGAGCCAGAAGGTTAAAAAGAGCACATGGTACAGGCATGTTGTGATGGAATGGTGAGAGCCAGTAGCAGCATGTTGTAGAATGTGGAATACATTAGGAGTTAAAACAAGTTAAAGGAAAAACGTTTTTTCGGCATTAGAGAGTTATGGAAATACAAGTATCCACAGGGCAAACAAGACGCTCAGCTATGCATATAAAAATGAGTAAAGCAGAAGTAAGTGAAGAGGACAACCCCTGAAAGCTGTTCCCCTTTCTGCCAGGCAGTTCCATAAGCTGTGTACCCATCTGCTGCCTATCAGCTCACAGGTGCCTTTTATATGTGGTGAAAAATTCCCTTGGGCAATTTAATAGTATAACTGTTACTATTTGTAGTAGTGATGACAGTCATACAAGCAGGGTGTTTAAGAGAAAATTTCTCATTTACGGCAGGATGATAAGAAACGAGTGACAGTTAAACATAAAGCAAATAATTGATGGATAAAGCCTTGCTGTTGAAAAATCAGATAAATCTTTTTCTGAGATCATTTATTCATGATGTGTTTGTACTGGGTTGACTTCTGAATTCCTTTGTTTTGACTAAGGAAAGTCACTAGCATCTTCTGCAGAAAATAAAGAGCTAAACTATAGCTATTTTATCAGTGAGCCTTGCAAGGGATACAGAGGAGCAAGTGGACAGGCAGCAAAATGAAAGAACATCCTGGGTGTCTGGGCAGCAGACTGCAGTCTCCTGCTGTGTCTGGGCCCCTGAGCCATGGCACTGCTCTGCAGGATCCCCAGCAGTGCCCAGAGCTCCAGGTCCAGGTGGGGTGTGAGCATTGCAAAGGGGATCTGAGGAGTCTCTCTGCCTCCTGTCCCCTTTAGCAGTGTTGGACAAGATCAAAAGCCACACCAGTAGAAAAGGTGTCAGAATTGTCTCTGTTTGCCTCCCTGGATATGAGGACATAGCGTGCTGATGCAGCATGCACAGTGCTCATGGTAAAGCCTCCAGGTACTGTGTCAGACACACTTTTCTCCTCTCAACCCTCCCAAGATATCCCTGGAACACATATGCACAAGAGAACCCCTGTATCTGAGTTCAGTTTGTAAGCTTTGGTCTTAGTCATTTTTGTCAAAGCAAGCTAAATCTTTTAGTGGCTCTTGCAGATGGTTCCAGATCTCATAGTTAGCTTGGGCTTGGAGAAGTGAAAGGCTCAGTAACCATCAGCAAGATACTGCCTGGAAAAAAACAGTAAGAAGTTCTGTTTTGCATACCATTAGTCAGGTGTGTTAGGTGCTTCTTTGATAAATAATTGCATTGCAGAAAGCCAGAGCTCTGTTACAGGTGCTCTGGGTGATATGGAACATAAGCTTCTGGAATGTTCCTGGGCCATTTATAGGAGATGGATCTTCTCAGGTTTCCTCACATCTGAAGTAAGCATGAGTAAAGGAAACTGGTTTTAGTCCTGTTTCAGGCTTTGGGCTACAAAGTGCATATTGTTGGGCTACAAGTGCATATTTTTTTCCCCAAGAGGCTAACTGTCATATGAGAGCTGGAAAAGGTTCCAGGCCTTAGTATGTTGGGTTTATGGGTTCTTTCCTCTGTATTTTGTCTGCTTTCCTTAAATCTGCCATTAAATTTAATATTTTCTTTTGCATATGGGTAACGAAAGAAAAGAAGGTTGGAGGCACAAACTCTGGTCTTATGACCATGCATCATTGCTCTCTAATGCTTTAGTTTGTCTCCCAAGGAATGTTCTTCTAAGTCTAATTTTTAGGTTCCTTTCCTCAGAGATCTTTCCTTTATTTTCCCAAAGCAGAACAAAACCTGTTTGAATATAAGGTAGTAACCCTCATCTTCCAGGGTCTCAGACAAGAGCCTGCTTTGTCTCAGAAGATTAAACCTGCAAACCAGTCACTGTGAGAAACTAGAAAAACAGAAACAGAAACTGTGAGAAACGTTCATCCCTCTTGTGTGCCTAGCTGGCTCCCTACACTCCTGAGCTCTGTAGATCATTGATATGAGCAGCACACATAAAAGGTTATGGGCTTTTTTGCCTGACTCCCTAAGAATCTCTCACTCCAGCTGAGTTATTTCCTGGCTAAAACCAGTTCTTCTAAGAATAGTATATCTTCGATTCATCACCTGAGCTATGTAAATGAGGCTGAATCCAAGTACTCTTAAAAGGAAAGCTACTCTAGATAAAGCTGTATTTGGCCAGAGCCTCTCCACTCACTCAGCAGGTCTGGCTCAGGCTAGTAGGGTGACATGAGAGGCACAGGCTTTCACCACAAAAACTGAGTGCCTGAAGAAAGCTCCTGATTTGTAAAACTAGTTTGTTTGGTTTTGGTTTTTTTTTTCTTTTATAGGAAAGATATCCTAATGTGGCTCCAGAATTAATATTGTGTACATTATTTTTATGAACTAACTATTCAATTATTTGAATATATCTTTACAGAAAGTACAAGAGAATGTAGAAGCCTACATGCCTTCCACCTTCTAAAATTCTCACAGATCAGCTGACAGTGAATATGCCTTAGGCATTTTCTCTTTTTTTAGCAGTTTACTTCTTACCCAAAGATTGAGCAGTTAAAAATGTAAAATCATAGTCAGAGTTTTTTTAAAAGTTTTTTTTTTTATCTTGAAACTAATGCAAAATACCTGAATGTGATTGCTTTAGGTGAGATGTTACACCTGTCCCTTTCTCCCCTCTCCTGTTTTCTACACTGTCTCTGTTATAAAGCCTCTTGCTCTTGGTGCTGTTGAAATTATAGAGTCAGTATGATCTAGAAGTCTGCAGATGTGCAGACCTCCTTATCCATCTTCAAGAAAGATGATTCCAGCACTGCAGAAAGAGCTGCAAACAGCATTGTGAGACAGCTGTCCTGGTTCAGTGTGGCAAAACAGAGCCCGAAAGAGCCTGAGTGCATTAGATGAATGTTGCAAATTGGTAAACATCCAGGAGAGAGCATGGCCAAAGGACAATGCTGGCACAAGTAGAAAGGAATAAACAGGGGCTTGAAATACAGTTAGAGTGGAAATTAAAGGATGCTTTCTAGCAATTAGAATGGGTCTTTTCTTGAACAGAATTTTATTAGCAATAGCAAGAACAAAAAATGGACCTGGTTAAATCTGAAGTTTATGAAAGGATTTGTCTGAGCTGACCACCTGCATCAGCATAATCAATGAGTCCAAAAACATGACAAAGGACACCCTGTCTTGTCCCGTGTCCCATGTTCCTGACTGACAGCTTCTTGGATTTTGATTAATCAAAACACAGCTCTCTGCATAGTCTGCAAAAGAAACTTATGATCTGCAAAACTCTTACAGAATTTCATTGTGCAGGGAGTCATCCTGCAGAAGACAACAAACATACATTACTTCCAACTTTCATTTTACACAGTGTTTCTCCAGTGTGTTTTGTTCATCCTCCAGGAGGAGGGTGCTTTGCAGCTGATGGAGATCCTACACTTGTCCTACAGCACTGCTGGTTTTCTGTCAGGTAGCTCCATGACACTGTTGAGCTGTACAAACAAAAATAGCAGTGCTGTAGGACAAAATCCTCAGGTAGAAAAGCTCTGGCCTTCTGTTCCTTAGAAGTTCACAGAAGTAAAGAAAAAATCTTGCATTTTACAACCTACCTTCTGAAAGTATTCCCAGGATTTCCATAGGTCCATTTGGTTCAGAATTTGCCAAAGGTCCCCCTTTCAGTGTGAAAATAAGTAATCTGATTTTCTAGTGCATGTGGCACACTGGCATCTCTCTGAAAGTCTTTCAGCTTTGATGAGTCCCCCCCCAAGAGCTGTTGTATACAGAGTAGTTTGTAAATCTGACCATGATTTAGGTGTTTACATGAGAACAGTTTTGTTAAGAGTTTGGCCCCAATCACAATTTCTGGAAACAAGAAAATCTGGTTTGAAAGTGAGATTTCTTGAAGAAATTTTATTCTTTGGAAATTTTATTCTAAACATAAACATATTATTGATCCAAAAGCTTAATGAGATATTAACATTTGCTTTCCTGTTAAAGAAGTAATTTATAGGCAAGTTGCTTTTACAGCAGATATTTCCACCAAGGCAGCAATAGATAAAAGATATTCCTATATGATGTGTTTTGGAGACCTTTTGTTTAAAGGTCAGTTCTTGATGAACAGATGTCTAAATTAAGAAAAACAACAGCAATAAAAGTTGTGTTGCAGCTGGTCCTGAGGTATCTGGGGGATTTGGTTCGAACAAATAGATGGGTCTGAACTGATTCAGATGTCTCCTTGTTTTGGCAAAAGAAAGAGCAGGCATGAAGACCAAGAGCCCATATTCAAGAAGAATCATGTTAGAGAGGTACAATTACAACATAATTGCCTCTGTGGCCATTTACAGACACCAGACCATCTCTGTCACTGTTCAAGATCAAGCCCCTGTTGCAATTATTAGTTATTTGTATTGCTACAATGTTACTGTATACACCAGATATTTATTATAGCATCTTACAGAGATGCAGAAAACCACAAAAATTTTCCAATGGACTTGCAGTAAAATAAAGGACATTATGATTAGGCACTGGAAAACAAGAGGACACCAGACGAGGATAAAAAGCGCAGTACTGGAAGTCTAAATATTTTCAGCTTTGGCATCACAGCAGAGAGGAGCTTGAGGGAGGACAGTCAGTGAATGCTCACAAAGCCTGATGGTCAACAGAGGAAAAACAATGAAAAGCATCTGGTTCAAACTTGGCTTGTCACTGTCAAAAGCTGATATAATGGACTAGTCAGGTAGGAACTGGAAATGTCTGTCCCAAGTAAATGGGAAACCGTACTATGGGCAAAATCAGACTGACAGTGAGATAAAGAAATGAAGCCAACAAAGGTAAAAGCAACAAAGCTAATAAGATGCCAGGAGAAACAATGTGGTCAAAGACAATACTCTTCACCACAGATTTCCTCCTGGCCGTCAGTAAAAAGAAGGTTCCCTGGTAATCAAAGGGCAGGGATGAGAGGGGTAATTATCTGAGTGGGTAGGGTGCAGCTGTGCAGGAGTCTGGCAGTCCTTGGAATGAGGTACATAACAGTATGAGAAGAACTGTCTTAGACAAAGATAGTATTCCTGTAACTTCTATTAGGCAAGGCATTTCTATTAAAATAAATGCTATATAAATTGCCAATTTTAATCACAGTTGAAGTCTGCAAGCAAGAACTTTGATGTGAATGAACTGCTCCAGTTTTGGTTTTCATTTATAGTTTTTAGTTATTTGTCTGTAGAAAAACTGAAAATTATCAGTTGTCACTAGGATGTGTTTATTTGCAACTAAATAAAGCTTTACCCTTATATTTTGTTTTATTTTGTGCCTTTTGTTCCTGATTCAGAAGATAAATTCTGATATACATCATTTAATCAGTTACATGGTTTAGTGTAGATTGACTGTATTACTTTAGAGGATGGTGAATGGTGTATTACTTTTTCTGGGTTATCATTCTGTTTTTAACATTTTCTCTACTAATGACCTGAAACAAAACCCAGTAATGATATACACGTAAACAAGTTTTAAAATTCTTTCTTACTAGTAAATAAAATTTTAGCATTATGGATCTTTACTTAATACTTAATACAGCAAAGAGTTGTTTACACTTATAATTATTTCTGATCATCATGTCCTTCAGGATCTTCAAAATACAAAATCATATCTTCTCTTGCCATGTTTGTTATTAATGGACTTCAAATTTTAAAATGTTGTGCTTTTTCAGAATTATATCAGCATTTCAACTTTGAATGAAGGTAGGTAGAATTTCACAAGGAGACCCTTTTGCTGTAAAGGAGGAGGTCAAAATGTAACAAATAAGCATGTTTCTTTCTCCATCCAAAGTCTTTCTATGGAAAACAAAGTCACGGTACAAGATTCTGTGCTCAAAAGAATCTGTTTGAAAGTTGTAAAAGGTTTCTCTGAGATGGTTCTTTCAAAGCCTTAGCAAAAGCATATTAGTCTATAATAGGCTGGAAATAAAGCAGGAAGACGCTGGACAGTTAATGTTAATTCCTTAAGTTTGTGAAGATACAAGTGTGCATGTTGCTTTTAATAACTGCAGGTGATGCATTAGATTCATTTTAACAAGCCTTAAGCCAGAAGTTGGAAAGGCTTTGTTTCTGAGAGGAAGAATGTCTTTGTCTAACATTATTTGTTTTTCATGTACTAATCTTAAAATTAAAATGTGCTGCTTATCTCTTGGGAATCTTTAACATGGGAAAGAAAAGAGATGAGAATGTCCATTCAATGTGTGATAAGAGTGAGGCTCTAATAGGAACATACTGCAAGAAATGAAATGGTTTTCTCTTGAGTGATAGAAGACACTGTTAAAAGTCTTTGCAGTATTTGCTTGTCTTCTTTCTTCCCCAGTCACAGCAAACACACAAACAAAGCCTATATGATTCTGGTGGAATGCTCTTGCTTCTGTAATATCCTTTTTCAGAAAGGTTTTGGAAGGTTATCTTGAGACAAAAAGGGGATAGAATTGGTTTAATTCAATAGATAAAGATTCCCATCTGGGAACTTTAGCTCTTCCCACCTGGGAACACCAGGTTTTACAGCCATAGTGATTATGTTGCAAAATTGTATGTTGACTCTAAATGGCTCACCTCCATTAACATTACAGCTGGCATTAGGCATGCACTTTTGAAATTAATTTCCTGGTCATCCCCACTTATCCTTCTTTGGTTTGCAGGCTACAAAAAAAACACCCCCAGGTTTCTTTTGGATGGAACTAAGCCAAAAGATGCACTCAGGAGCTTGTACTCCCTCTACCACTAGTCATGCAATCTACAGAACTAGCCTGAAGAAAGTCCAAAGTCAAGTCTCCTGAAATGCAGATTGTGGACATTGGGTCCTCTTTCACTCTGCAGAGCCATTCCTATTGCACAGCACAATGTAGATCAAGACCAAATTCCTGCTGACTAATGAACTCTAGACTCTTGAAGGTGCAGTTGTGTAACAGTACCCAAAGAACCTGCAGGAGGGGAGAGCATTTCCATGCCAAATGATAACCTATCTTATCTAGCTTCATTTGTTTCTGAAGAGTAGAAATACCCTGAGGAAATTACCCAAAATAAAGCTGCTAAGAGCAAGCAAGGTGCAGCACAGAAGAATGGATTGCTTCAGGGGAAAATTGGAAAAATTTCCACTGTGTAGCCATGTTCAATCCTGTGGCTGGGCAAATGGCCCTGTTCACATTCAGGTTCACGTGAATCTGAGTTTTACAGCCTGCTGATCTTAAGGTGGGTGTTGTTGAAAAGAAACTGAAATTTGTTAGAGAATAAATAGCATTCCCTCATTTAGTTTGAAGCCAGCACTCTAGTTTGGGATATTGAATGTAAAGGCTGATCCTTGGGGGTCTAAAATAGATGTGTCTGAGAGAAGTTCCAGGTAAATATTTTCCATGAGAAGGTCCCGAATTGAGGTGAACAGTAGTTTTTTTCTGAGGTAATACTTCATTAAGGGGCAGAAGATGAAGTCTCTCCTGATTCCCAAGAGCTCAAGCAGCAGAGATAGTCACTGTTGTGAGGCTTGCTGTTGAATTTACGTGGTGTATGTCTGTGTCAGTTGGCTTCTGTTCACTTTCTTATCCATAGAGAGCACTGGTCACTGCCCAGAAATACCGACATCCCATGCTCCACCACTACCTAAACCTAAGCCTAAACCTAAAAAAGCTCCGCTACCACCAAAAAATGCCATTGCTGCTTCCACCACCACCAGCCATAAGGGTAATGAAGCACCTCATGCTAAAAAAAAGGGAAAGGCTCCTGCTAAGCAGCCTCCTCTCCCACCACCCAAGCCAACAGGTGCCAGTGCAAATCGAGAAGCTGGTGAGTACTGCCCATGCAGTGCAGTTATGGTGGGTGCATGTGCATGGGGCTGCTTGGCTCGGTCCTGCGGTGTCTTGTGCCTTGGTACGTAACAGTGTTACTGAAGAGCATGCCATGGGTGTTTTTAGAGAACTGGGCTCTGGTTTTGCTGGCCACAAACACCCCAGACAACACACAGATCCCCTCGCTGTTTAATGGACCTATATACCACACCGAGTACATCAGACACAACACTGAATTCCCAGTTCAAGTGTGAAAGCTGGCAAAAAAAGACCCAGACAATCAGCTTAGGAATCAGCATGGAAGAAGGTACTTCTGAAACCAAGCACAAGTTACCCCTAAGTAAAACTAATTTGGTATTGCTGTAACTTTCTACTGGAAGTATCAACTGTTCCAATTAATTTGACAATATTACAATATCACAAAGAAGTTAATAATAAAACCATGAAGATATCTTAAAAGACTGTTGATTAACAGTTGGTTTAGCTGAAAAAAAGAAATATTTACAACCATTAGAAATAACCAGGCTGCCCTCAGGTGCTGTGATTCTAAGTACACAATGGAAATGGAAAATATCAATCCTCTGGCACATAGCACATGTGCTTATCACTACACTATTAGACCAAAATTCAGCAGCAATGCAAGATTAAAGAGTTTAGGTGGATGCTCTTAAGGTATTGATTGTGAGTTTGAATGGTTCCAGGTAGACAATGATCAAAACTAAAACATCCACACATAATTTGAACACGAGCAGTATTGTGATAAATGGGCTTCATATATGTATTGGCACACTTATACAAGCCTTGTGTTTTCAATCTCTCTCTGTCTTTGAAATCCCTCCAGTCCCCCCAGTTTTCTCTGCAAGTATTTCTCTTCACAGCTTGTACATTTTGGCACATTTTGTATTTGAAGCATAGAGAAGAGGACTGTTTAAAAACATTGCAAGACTTCTAGAGTTACCATAATAACTTTGCCATAAAATATCCATTAACTTGGTATTAACTGTCCTACTACATCAGACGACTACAAGAATAAACATTTTGAAAATCCAGAATTTGCTGCTTGCATTTCACATGCAGCTGAAAAACTCCTCCTCGGTGAAGCACCCTTGTAACAGCAGACCTTTCAGAAATCAAATAATCCATCACATAAAGAAATGTTTATACCAGTAGTTGGTAACAAGCAGTCAGGTATCTGATTTTTTAGATTAAAATACATTCAGTTTCCAGATTTGTCTTCTATTAGCTTTGCTGAAATGTCAGGCAATGCTTGGAGACGATACAGATGTAAAATATATCCATGCATATCCCTTATTCTACTGCTAATTTCTTCCAGCATTAAAAATACATTGTGTTCACCCGAAGTGGGGCAGTACTTAACAAGTAGAGCTGGTTTGGAATAGTATTAGTACAAGAGGTTTGTCAGATCCCCATGAAAGTGAACACATGATGCAGCCAATGATCAAGTCCCATGAAGGAGGAGAGGAATATGAGTACCAGCTGAGCCATGGCTCTCCTGAGGGCAGGACAGCAGGTTTCCATACTGAAATAGTGGAACTGGGAGAATGGGACTTAAATGTAGGCATGGATGTATGCCAAAAGGCAAACAACAGCCATTAAATTTTTCATGTAATCAGAATTCAGATCTCCCACTGTAAAAGAGGCATGACAGAAAATTGTCAACCAGCCCAGTCAAAAACAACAGCAACAGCACTTTTGACCCATGTGGACACATAGGGGTAGTTTCTGTGGGAGCAATCTTTTGAGTTTCTATATCTAATTGCAGGATCTGAGAATAATATAAGGATTTTTACAGTGGAAACATGTTTTGAAATTTTCCCAGCCACAGTTGTGTGGCCATATATTTGTATTATGCTGTAATTCTTAAATGTAAGCGTGTAACTGGTTCTGTTTACCTCCAGCCTGCACTGTAGTGGGTCAGAACCAGAGCATTTTCTTTCTACCATCCACCTACTCAGTAAGATTTCTGTTAAATAATATGCAGGTTGGAACCACCATCTATTTCTACTGTAATTATGAACTTCTGCCTATGCCATTTTTCTGCTTCATTTTGTTTTGCATGTAAATTGAGTGATTTGTACCTGATGTGGGAAGATGAGTGCTGTATCAGTAGATTCAGGACAATGCCCTTTGCAGTCACCTGGGAGCACAGAGGGGAACAGGGATTTGCCTGAATTTTCTATGATTTTTTTTAGATGTACTGAAAGCTTCACAGCACTCTAAATGTTTATAAACCATAACAGCTACAGAAAAGAACAGCAAAATGTGTCTTTTGAATTCGTTTCCACCTCCTTTGAGAACAGTCACACCGTGAAAACTTCACGTTTTTATATCATGAAGTTATTATTGCCAGTATCTGCACTTTGATTCTCTCCCAGTCTGCTGGGGAGTTGTTTTTATTTAAATGTTGCTAAGTAAAGTAGGCCTTTCAGCAGATTTCTATTACAGCTTTCTGTTTTACTCAGTAAACTTAGCCAGAAGGCTGCTATGTAACTTTATAATGCTTTCATTTGTTCTCTGGAAGTTAATGAATTTTTCCTCCATCAGAAGTGTTTGAGTCGGATGCATTTTGATGAAAAGGGCCAAACCATTAGATGGTTGTTATTTTTATTGCTTTTTAAATGAAAGTCAGAAGTTTGAAGCTCCCATGTAAGGTGATGGGTGCATTAACACAGCAATCATAAATGTGACTGGAATGCACATGGAAATGCAGACTAGCTGAAATCTCTAGTGAGATTCATTATAAGCTGAAATCTCTAGTGAGATTCATTATACATATATGCTTCAGTATGGTATCACAGGATTAAACAGCCAGTTGGCCAGCTTGTACAGCTACTGTCAAAACCTTGCTTCACTACATTTTCAAGACGGCCTGAGCTTCTCACTGGTAAGATGAAGACCTCCAGTACATACAGGAGGCCTTCAGTGCCTCGTCCCTTCTGAAGGTCATTTGTGCAGAGTGACAGAGGTGGTTTCTGCCTCTCTTACGGACAGATCCAGCTGGACTTGAAAGTACACCTTGTTCTGTTGCCCCTCTGCTGTTTGTCATTAAGTAGGAGGACACCAGTTGCAATATCATTGTGAAAGGTAATTGACTCATACTCAATAACAGTCCTCAGGTGGTCATTGAAAAGTATAAGGAAAATCACAGGGTTTTCACAACGATCAAAACAAAAATTCATGTTGTAGGAAAGCTCAGGCAGTTTTCTCTGCCAGGGAGATGTTGGTTGGTTGGTTGGTTGGTTTTAGCTAGGACACTACACATATTTTTAGAATAAGTAGTGGACTTCTTGGATGATGTCCAGGCCAGGTGTAATAGGCCAATGCAGAATGCTCAAAACAAATTCTTACCCGTTTGTAACATTGGTCCTCTCTGCTGTTCTTGGGCAAGTATTCGTCATTTCAGTGTCTCCCACACAAAGGTGAAATTGGAACTGCAACATTTAATCATCGCAAGCATTTACATGAAGTATTGTAGAAGTATCTTTTATTATTATTTTTTAAGACCAGCACTAGTCAATCCATGCAGGAAATACAGTGCAAAAATCATATAACTGCAAGACTGAAAAATGCCTTTTCTTTTCTTGTTTTAGCTGGTTCCTCTCATGCAAAAAAACTACCAGTCTCCAAGTCTTCTTCATCACCATCTCCTTCATCCACATCATCTCATCCCAAAGCCTCTAAGGAGACTTCCAGCAAATCTGGGACATCAGGGACTCCCAGGGGCAAGAAAAAACCTGGGAAACAGTCAGCCCCACGAACAGCACCAGATGGGGCTGATTCTTCCCCCTCAGGTGCGACAGCCGACAGCTTGGAAGCGAAGGCAGAAAAACCCAAGCCTGAGCAAACTTCCATAGTAATTTTTGAAATGGAGAACGCAGACCAGTTGAGCAAGCTTGTTGTACCCCCTCCTCCCACCACTTCCCCTCCTCCACCTCCACTTCCACCTCCTCTTCCTGCTGCAGCCTGTCAGCCTGCTGGCTCCTCAGATGCCCAAGACGTGTCAGACAGCTGTGTGGCAGGGCCTGGGTCAGACACAAAGCCTCTTCTCCAGACTGAGCGAGGCACAGACAAGAGTCTGAGCGGTGCAGCCCCAGGCAGCGCTCCGGATGCCACAGGAGAAGGCACGGAAAGGTGAGACACTGTGCCTGTCCTGAGGGAGCGGTAAGGCCACAGCCAAGGAAGCCACATTTCTTTGTACTGTAGGCACGTGGGGATCTCTTCTCTTTCTTCTGCTGACTGATAACTGTTCCAGCCCAGTTTGTTCCTTCCCTTGCCTTTCACCTGCAGCACCTCATGTTTCCCCAGAAGGTCATTGCTCATGACCTGTCTCTCACTTCATTCTGTGGCTGGAAGAGGGGTCAGCAGTTCAGCTTAAAGCTGATCACTATTTTATTTATCTCTCATAAAGGCAAACAAGAAATGATGCCAAATTATAAGGGGGTTCTTTCCTCTAGGTGTCTTTTTTTTTTTTCTGTAGATGTCATTAAACATCTCACTGCTAAAGTTCTCAATTCAATAGCTGAAATTACTTGAACACTTGAAAATTAGGGTTTCAGGCTTCAATTAGTAGGTGTTTGGTTTTTTACTGCCTAGTAACTTGTCTAAATCTCAGGTACTGTAAAAACTGGCCAAGAGAAAAGTCATAATTACGTTTTTTAAGCAAAATAATTGGCAGAGAAATGAAACTGGCTTATTAATTTGTCTTTTCCCTGCCACAAAAATCAGCATCTTTTATATAAATCCAAGAGGGTTTAGTCTAGATGCCAGTAGCCGAGACCTTTTAGATTCTTGCTGGTACATCTGTTGCCAGATCTACATTTCAGTGCTGCATCTCCCCCTGCTCTACCTTTCCTTTACATAAAGGTTTCCCCAAGGCGAAGGGCAATCTGGTGTTGATCCCCATGTTCACCAGTGATAAGCCTGAACATTTTGAACTCAACTGCAGTGAAACTGTATTTATAATAAATAGGGTTAGGCTTCCAGAACAGGAAAATTTGTACTCCCATCTGCTCTCCAACTCGCTCCTCTCACTCTCAGCTTTATGAACTATCTTGTGGGGTCCCACCCTACAAGAAATAAAAAAAACAACTAGGATTTTTTTTAATGCACATCATGTCTTTACAGCATATCATTCCTGATTGTTTGCATCCTTTTTCCTAACACGCATATAGATACATATACATATCTGCATATGTTAAAAATGTCTTATATGTGTATGTTTTTTTAGAAAGGAATTACTTTGATTAACAGAACATTTATTTTCATCCTTGCTTATTCAATTGCTTCTCATTTGTGTTCTGTTCTGCCCGCATTAATATCTCACCCTATCTGCTCATGAATAAACAGCTTGGCTACCAAAGAAGACCAAGAAGGGGAGGCTCCAGATCAAGCACTGTCTGAACTAGTGGAGGAGGTTTCTGACACTGCTGCTCCTCCTGAGAGTGAGAGCAGCAGAGAGAGCCATGGCAGTGACTCGGACTCGGATGGGCCGATCCTGTACACAGACGATGATGATGATGATGAGGAGGAGAATGCAAGTACTGAGAGTAAGCATCCTGCCCAGGAGCTGCAGGCTGCCTTTCTCAGATTGTGTTTTGTGAGCACGCCTGACCCATGCTAGTGTGAGGCAGAGAGAGGAATGGCTGCAGGGAATGCTTTTAGGGGATTTAGTGTTTTGTCACTGATGAGCGTCCTGCTTCTCCCAGGCAACCATGATCAGAAACCTGCTGGGGCCTGTGCATGGGTGAGAGCAGATCAATCACTCCATGGAGGAGAGTGGAGGGGGGAGAAACAGGCTCAGCAGGACATGAGGGTGGAACAAGGCCTCCACCTTAGGGCATCCCAAGCCGTTCGTTTGGCTTGCCCACATTATGAGCTCCTTGTGGGAGTTACAGGTGTGGTGGATGACAGAGGAAGCCCATCAGTCAGCAGCTTCACTGTCTGAAAGTCACTTGTTCCTCTTTGATCAGGATGCTTTAAGCACTGGAGCAACCTTAGCAGACAGAGCAGATCACAGTAGATTACATCTAAGTTTTACAGCTTTGAAATTTCATCTGGGGTCACGACTCTAACATCACCCTAACTGGGCAGAAGCCCTGCTGTGCTGAAGGGGTTGTCCTGCCCCCATTCTGCCTAAGCCCTGCTCCCAGCTGTTTCTTCCTTAGGCTAGAGTTCATGTTTATTTTTGAAGGAGCAGCTGCTGTTGAGCTGATTTTCAGTAGAATCTGTGGATCCCTGATCCAGCTAACCCAAAGGCTTCTCCTTTGCTTGGGCAAAGGAGGTGGCAGCATCAGGCTGTCAGGAGCAGGAAGAAGGGCAGCCTCCCTCTACCTCCTCCAGGGTGGCCTTAGGTCAGAATGAAATCACCATCAAACCATGGTTTGAGAGCCTTGCTCCTTTTTTGGAGCAGGTGCTGAGCTGTGCTCAGCAAAGAAAGCCTGAACAGTAAGGTCCAGTGTACCAAAGTGGCATGAGGCATAATGAACTTTTTTTTTTTTTTTTTTTAATCTTGGCCACTGGTGCAGGAGAAGATGAAGTGCCAGGTAGCTCAAGAGGCTGAAGTCTTCTGCAGTTCTGTGTTGGGTTTGAATACAACCCAAAGTGATAGAAACCAAAAGTTCATGTGTTTACACAGCAGCACAGTGTCTTATGAGAAGTGAGCTAGGAGCCTGTGGTCTTACCAAAGTGCCTTACACAGTGAAAATCTGCTAACCTAGGGCATATGTAGCCCACCTCAGTCAGAATGTCAAGGCGTAAGGGAAATACTATAAAGGCTGTGAAAAATGCCCTTCCTTACACATGTGGCTGAAGCTAATGCTGGCCAAGCTGCAAAGCCCTTGTCCCTACAGTGTCAGTTTTATGGAGAACAGATCGCTTCAGTGTCTGGGGGTTCCTGCCTAGGTTACTTTACAAGCACTCAGAGAACTTTTCTAGGTATTTTTCATTTAAACTTACAAATAACTTAGAGATGGAAAGCACTATAAAAGATCTAAGGGGTAATTGATTGAAAAAGAAAAATCAAAGAATGAGGGAAATTATGATAGAATGAGACTAAACCATTTAAGGCTGAAGAAAAAGACCAGCAGGTTGCTAAATATACTAAGCAGATAAATAAGCTAACCTGTAATGTATTAGACTTCAAAGACATTTTAGTGTAGATTTGTCATTTTTATCCTATCACTTCACAGATGACAAGTGATGTTTGTATCAATTTAGCTGGTAGCTTTTTCCTCCAAGCCTTTTAACTTTTTATTTTCATGAACTGAGGTAAAATTTTTCTTTGATGTTAATTAAAATTCCTCTCCTGCATGTGGGAACAAGGTTGCTTTGGGGAGGTATTGAAGTTCTTACTCAGAGTTTGTGTCTGTAACCTGAGCATGAATGAACTGAATCTACCCTACTCCTCCTTTCCTCAGGCTCTTTGGCAAGTAAAATTCGTCGCAGGGATACTCTTGCTATCAAACTTGGCAACAGACCATCTAAGAAAGAGTTAGAAGACAAAAACATCTTGCAGCGTACATCCGAAGAGGAGAGGCAGGAAATCAGACATCAGATTGGAACAAAGCTAGTGAGGTATCAGTCACAGGGTAAATGTGGTTTCACTGGGTGGAGCTGGAGGAAGAGAATTGAGAACACTGGGTTCATGTTTTCAATGCAGCTCAATATGCGCTGCAGGATCTTTGTGGTACAACTGTCTGGAAAATGGGGTTTTTATTCTCACAAAGCTTTAAACTGTCAATAATAGAATTTTTTGTCCTGCAAAAAACAAAATCTGAGAGCTTTTGGGGTTTTGAGTACTTTGGTTTAAAAAGGAAAGAAGAGGAAGAGGGTAAGAATGAGTCCACAATAATCAATGCCATGGTTCAGGTTCTTTCTCAAATTTGTTAATAGAACTTCCAGTTGCATACTCATCTGAGACAAAGTAGCACTTCCTGACACATAGAGCTTGCCTGTGCATATTGTCCCTTCTGACCCTACCCCTCCTCCCCTGGCTCTCCAGTTCCTTCATTCCTTCATATCATAGGCTGATTTCAGCAAAAGAAATTGAGACAGTCAGTGTTTAGTGTTTTACTTATGCCCACCTCTGAGGCATGTCTTTCTCAAGCTGTTAAACTGCTATGGGATGTATGTTACTTTCTCCTTCTGAACTTGAGAACATTGCATAAAAAATTTCACTTACCTTTTACAGGCTTAAAAAAAAAATCTTCATGTTTATTTTGGCTGCTGTGGTCTCTGAGAATAGACTATAGCATGCCTGTATTTTGCTAGACCTGTCCTTGTTTCTGTTTGGCTCAGGAATGTTGTCCAGATTTGGAGGATGTCCTGTGTTTGTTGGAGATTCCCAGATATTAGGGTAGTCCAGTCGGTACAGCTCCAGTTCAGAGTACACAGCCCTGCATCAAGAGTACACAGCATCCAGAAGATGAGCTGTGTTGCTCTGTGAACTGGGTGTCTGGCCAAGGCAGGTATTTGATTACTGAACTGTAAGACTGATACATCTACTGTGTAGAGCCCAAGGGTCATTTTTCTTCTGCTAATAAAGAGGCATGGTTGTTATCACCACTTTCCTGAACAAATCCCAGCTCCGGTGCTCACATCCTGCTTGTCAGTCCTCCCTTGGGGGCTGGAACTGCAGAAGCTGCTTTGTGGGTTCTGCTGGAGAGCTGAAAGGCACTGCACACAGCTCTGCTTTGGTGGCAGATGACAATATCTGTGTGTGTCAGGGCTGTGCTCATACCCAAAATCACACCCAAGTTTGATGCCAGTTTCTTAAAAATCCCTGGCGTGGCAGTCAGCACCTGGCAGCATTGAGGCCTGGTGGAAAATCTGTTCCCAGAGTCAGTCAGGGGTGAGTCAGGCTCTCATCTGGGACTTCCTACAGCTGGGACTGGTCAGCTGTGGTAAACCTGCCAGTCCTCTGGGACAAATCTGTAAGTCCAAGAGTGATTTGAATTGGATGAGTCATGAGGCTAAGGACAGTCTGTAACAAACTGTGTGAAAGTTTATGAACAGAGAGACATGTATCTTGAACACACCTGCAAAATAAGTTTTACTGCTGAAATTTCTCTTGCTCCTTTCCTCAAGTGAACGAGTGGACTTGTTTAGTAAACACAGAGACAACATCAAATCAGATTTTTTAATCCCCTGTACAAATCAGAAAATTAATATCTCAGTTTGGGTTTTTTTGTAATGGCAGTTGTAATATATAGGTAACTAAATAAAATTAGGTTTCAGGTGAAGCTCCCAATTGTATTGTACATGCAAATTAATGAGGAATGAACAGCTTATGGGTTTTATTGGTTTTGGTTTTTTAAAAAACTTCAGTAAGACTTCAAAATATCAAAAATTTCAAAGTTCATTCAAAGTATCTGGGAATAATCTAACAACTGCACAACTGATTATAATGATGGTGCTTGGGAAAAAAGAAGGCTTATGAATTAATTCATAAAATTATACCTGTGAGGACTTTAAATTTGCTGGTACAAATTCTGTAATATTATTCAAGCATCAGTTATTCATGTGTTCAAATGGCAACGCTACATCTTTTAAAAAAATTGGCCACTCTGGTTACATGAGCAGTTATTGTAACTGCCTGGAAATTACTCCCAGAAGTTAAATTTTTTAAGCTGTATTACAAATCCTAATGTGTCATTTAGATCTCGTTTTAAAGCTATCACTTACTTTGTTCTCACAGGAGACTTAGCCAGAGGCCCACAAGTGAAGAGCTGGAGCAAAGAAATATCCTGAAGCGTAAGTATTTCATTCAGGTTTCATATAGTGTTTACTTAGAAAGGGAGCATATGTTGGATTCATATGGAAGCCCATCCTTTTTGGTCCAGTATTAGAATCATAACTGGAGAGAAATTATGTTCTAGAAAATGTGTCAACACCTGATTTATACACTACCCTGTAATTGTAGCTTTGAAAATTCCATACCTTCAATATGCCAAATTTTGTTTCACTTCTTGACGCTGGTCACAAAGACCAGGAGTGACTTGGATACTCTTTGGAAATAGTTCTAGGCTGGTTAACTTCCACCTGACTTTTATGAGGAGGAGAAACGAATAATAGTTGGAGGTGAGGGTGGGATGTAAGGGCAGAGGTTGGAAGGAGGAGTAGAAAGAGAAAAGGCAAAGTGTTCAGCAGAAAGTCAATAGGTATATGCCAACCACTTCAGCATGTTGGCCTTCATATTCACTTCTGACATAAATGTGTTCTGTACTGAAACCTGCAGGAGATTCTCACTGAATATCTTCCCATTGATTAAATCCTTCCTCACATTCCTGCTGAAAAAGAAGTCTGTAATTCAAATAGTCAAAGGCAGAGGAAGTACACTGGATGTTTACCCTTTATACCTATTCTGCCATTTACTTATGTTGCTTCTGCTCTTTGGCTGGCAAGCACTTCAGAACAAGCATTGTTTTGTCTTCCTTTATGAATCTTTCCATAATAAAAATGTTACCTAAACACACAGTGCAACAGTTGTTATGCCCAGCTCCACCTAGTCCAGTGTTCATCTTGCAGAGGTAGCTAGTACTTGATGGTTAAGTAAAAGAAATAAATGAAGAAAAGGCACATTATAGCAATAAATCAAAAATCAGAGAAATGGCAAACAAACTCTTAAGGCATGAGAACTTCTCACACCTGATCAAAGAGTTGGTATAATGCTGTTATTTCCAGCAATTATTCAGTAAAGTTGGAGCTCATCTGTGCAACCCTGGTCAGCCCTGATGTGTAGTATGCTAATGGGAAGGGAAGAAAAGAAAACGAGGTGTTTGCCTGACAGCATCCATGGACTGATGACTCTGTCACTTACTCAGGCTAGCAAATCAGGGAGAGGGCAATTACTGGCTTTCAGGCAAACCATCCTGATAATAAAACGCTAATAAAATCTTACTACTGTTGTCTGAGCTCTCTAATGCCAAATAATGCCATATCTTACTGAAAAGAGAACCTATAGTTCATGCTTGCATAGGGGAGGGATCAAGGGACTCCTGTCTGGTGCATAATGTGAATAAACTTTCTAAAACTGTAATTTCCAAACTTGTAAATTTCATTAATAAATAAAGATAAAATTGGAAATAAGAACTTTGTTATATATGACAAACTGCTCATGCTGGACTGTGTGAGAAAGGTAAATCCAAAACATCTTTGATGGGCCAGGATATGGCCACTGAGCTGGGAGCTCCAGCAGCTGGGCTCCCTTATTGACTTTTCTTGCTTATCTTGAGGTAACCAACCCAGCAGCGAACCTGTGATGTATTTCATGTCCCTTTTGTCAGTGTTTATTCCATTCACTGGTTTTGCAATAAGTAGCTCAAGACTGGAAAGAAGTTAATAGATTTTCTTTCCTGTTTCAGCTTGTTTACTTTAAGCTTTTGGCAGCGCACCAGGCTTTGCACTCAGTGCCTCCTGCCATCCTCCCCTGCTGCTGCTGGGGGGTGTCTTAAAGAGACCAGGGAGAGTGAAAAATAAAGGCTGGGAGGAAGAATTGTAAATCACAAAAAATCACAGAGACCCTGGTGAGCACATGGAGGAACTGCTTTTTGCTCATCACTGAGATATAAAATATTTCAGGTTGAAAGTGATCTATAAAAACCAAAGCAAACCAAAAGCAAGACAGGGTTTGTGATGACAGTCTGACTCAGAGTCCTTCCAGGGTGCAAATTCTCTCTAAGCACTTGTATTTTACATCAAAATAATTGCAGTTCCTTCCTGTGGATCATTTGAAAATATTTAGATGCCTTTAAATGTTGGTGTAGTCAACTTCTGTGAGTTAGTTGGGATTTCTTTCATAAAGTTTCCTTCCTCATATTTTTTAAGCAGTGGATGGGGAGAAGGAATTATATTATTGTGTGTTTGTAAACTGCAGATAAGGGGATGTATTGTTTTGAGTAATATTTATCAGACTTTGAGGTTAAATTAAGTGGTAAAGGTCCAAATGTTTACTTCGGGATAAAGTTCAGCCCAAATCTTCTAAGAGGTTCAGAAAAAAATCCCTTTTTTTTTCTTTTTTTTTGTATTTCCAGTTAGTGAGGAAGTCTGTTTTGCAAGAAGCTTTGTTTTGATAATATTTCCAGATAAACCAGTTACTGAAAATCCTGTGTCCAAATACGATTGGAAGACATTGCAGGCGGATTTGTATAAAAACTGTTTGGATAAAACTATCCAGATTTCTGGGACTTCAACACTAAAACCAAGTTATGATAACTCAAGAGTCCACTTGAAGGAATACATAAAGCCCTGTGTTTTTTATAAAGGCAGCCTTCTTGTGTACTGGCTTTGAAGCAACAGTATTTATAGTACTACATTATGACAAAGAAACTTTTTAGTCTTCCAAGAATTTCAGATCAAGACAACTGTATTTTTTCCCTGTATTTGTAAGGGATAGTGAACTTGTACAGTGCACCTGCCAGTAGTGGCTTTGTAGGAAATGGGGTTTAGCTCTCAATGCTTGTTAAGGAATATTAATGGTTATCTTTGCCTGTAAAACCAGGAAAGAGAAGCCACTTTGTGCTTTTCAGAGCACTGCAAGAAGCAAATGCTTTGCTTGTCTTTTCTTATTCTTTCCTTAGCAAGCCCGCAGAGAAGTCTAAACATAGCTAATCCCATAGGGACACAATGGAAAGTTCGGTTTTATGCTCCAGGAGTACTTTTTGGTCAAGAACAGAGCAGTCCTCAGGCAGGACTATTTGTCTCTTCTCTTTTCCCCTTCTGCTACAAAAGAAAAGTCCCACAGAACAGAAGATGACCAGATTTAATGTGGCAAAAGTTGAAGGACCGATAATGTATAGATGACAGGGAAGCTGCTTGTTTGGCTTTGACTGATGGATTGTTTAACTTGATGGCCACAATAACGGATGCTAAAAAAAATTGTTTCAATTAGGAGTCAAATCCCAGTTTTACCTCCTAGGAGTTGCAGGCAGGGAAGGAGGGAAGCCATGGTTTTGCTGGGAACTCATCAGAGACTTCTGCAAGCAAAGGGCACTCGCTGGGCTGGGTCTTTGCCAGTAGGGCAGCAGCAGGACATCTGAAGAGGGGACTTGCAGCTGAGAATGCTGTGTTTATATTTTCTCTCTCCACATCACACAGATTAGATCTGCTTTTAAGGTGGAAAGCAGTCATAAGTGTGTTCCTGTGCATTAATGTGTTCCTGTTTGGCCAAGTGAGTCAGTTCATACCTGCAGCCAAAACTTGGCCCTCTGGCTGGAATTTTCCACAACACCTACAGGAACCAGGAGCACCAGACCCATTATATTTAGCACCATACGTCTACTTAACTCCCTACAGCAACTTGCAAAACTTTTACCTTAAAAGACCAAAACCACACTGTAGTTTTTACTGTTCATAGGAATTTGCATCCAGGCAGTGTTTCTGTAGCGCCAGGCTTAAAGCAGGACTGCCCGGCAGGCTGGAGGTGGGAAATTGGTACTTTAGGTACAAGTCAGTGCCAGAGGCAGGGGCCCATGTGCCAAACAGCAGATTCAGTATATTAGTAGCAGCCACGAGATTTCTGTTCATTTCCTTTAACTCTTGAGTTTTATTCCTAGAAGTAAACTCACTTGAATGTATAAAACACATCCTGTTCCATGCAGAAGACTGTCTGTTCCCCATGGGCTTGATCCCCTCCTGCTTTGCCCAGGATTTAAGGAAGCTCCTGGTGCCTTCTGTTGGTATTGTCCTCCAGAAGATGGCCTGCCCCAAGGGGTGTCCAGACCCTCTACCCAGTCTCAAAGGTGTTTGCCCTTTTTGGAGGGTTTTCCCTTCTCCAGCCATCCCAATGTGCAGCCATCTGCTCTCCACAGGGATGTGGCTTCACAGCTTGGGATAGGCACCTAACCTTCAACCTTCCTAAGTGTCTAGAGTTGTTTAAGGTATTTTATCCTCCACCAAAATACAGAGAAACTGTATTTCAGGTGGCCATGCTGTTAGTTCTTCCTTAAGGTTTGCATTAAGCAGCAAGAGCCCCTGTTTCTTACATGAAGCATCTTACTGCTGCTCCTTAGCAGACACTGTGGTTTAGATAGCAAAGAAATGCCAAGATATGAATAATGCACAGCATATTTTACAAACTAAAGCAAGAAAAGGGTAGTACAGTGATGTGTACATTGTTGCTTTTTTTTTTCCTGCTGTGTCTGCTACTGAAGATTGTCCCAGGTAGGACTTGAGCAATTCCATTCTGAGGGAACAAAATTTTTTCTGTCGGATGATTCCTGAGTGAATGGAACCCCAAAGTAATAGTTTGTGTTTAATTACCTCAGCTACTACATCTATTGATTGCAAAGACAGGATGTTTAAACAAAGGCCTGCAGATGATTCATCTGTCCTAAAACAGCTAGAGACCTTCTGATTTTTTTAGGTGAGAATATTATGAGATGAATTATCCTTTAAAGTTATAAGTCTTTAAATATACCCGACAAATTTATTGATAGATACATTAATTTAAAAAAACCTAAAATGTATATTAATCTATAATTCTCCAGTTATAGTTATTCTTCAGTTTGCATCTATTTACAGTTCCTCTATGGAAACAGGCTATTAATTTCTTTTCCATTTAAGAGAAAAGCAATTAATAAACCATAAGTTACATCCATATTTCAGTATCTCGGTAACATCACCATCAACCTGAGATCCAACCTAACCCTGGCAGCAAGCCTGTGCTATTGCACCTTGCTTTTGGAAATCTGATGTTGGTGTTGGAGTCTTCTCACAGAGCAGATCTTGGGCAGGCATTGCCTTTTTCCTACTTTTTCCCTTCTTATTTTTCATTTTTATAATTTGTCCTCACCTCCTTTCCCTGATATTCTTCTTTCATAAAAGCATTTGAGTAAGCAAAGGATACCTGCAAGTACCATGAGTAACCATTTTCTCCAGTGTAAAAGTCATTACACAGAAGTTCTTCTGTGGGCAGGTCACCTCTACTAACACAGCAGGCTGGCTGTAGAAAACAGGGCAAGTACACCTATACCAGGATTTAAAACTCCCTTTTCATCTATACAAGTTGGCTGTATCCAGAACAAATTAATTTCTTTAAATTTATAGTTAGCCTCGAACTGTAATGCAGAGTCTGTAATCCCCAGCCATGAATAAAACAGGATCAGAATTTTATATATTTCTCTAGGTGGGATATTTCAGCCACAGAACTTTGCATATAACCATCAGAGTTGGACTGAAAGGGCAAATACTGTCCTTCAGACCATACATCAATTTAAAAACATGCTGAGCCCACATGAGCATGTCTTTCTAAGCATGCTTTTCATTGGCAGTCAAGAAATCAAGTTTGGTTAAAACAGAAATTTGTTAAAAGGAAATTGTTTCATTCATATGCCCAAATACATTCTAAAAACGGACATAATTTTCTGCTGTACTTGTTCATTTGGTCCAGCCAGTGGCCCTTAACCAAGAGGGCTTGAGTGTTGGATCATATGCACCCATTATAAAACCAGAAAAAAATTTAAATAATAAAACCAATTTGCTAACAAATGACAGTGAAACAAATGTCATTGATTCATGTCCTGTGGCAGTAGAAGAAACTTGGGTAATTCAAACACTCAGAGCAAACTTTTCACTTGGCATTTATAAATTAGACTCTTATTCTAAAATCAATGTTGGAATTAAAAGCAACAGTGATTGTAACATTAGAATAAATAATTGAAACATCAGGCAGCTCTTTCAGGGTACTTGCTTGCTGGTACACAGAAAGGAAATGACAGGCACCTTCTCTTTGCTGTGCTCATGACCCGCAGTTGACTTGAGATGTCTACAGAATCAGGGGAAATGCGGATAGGGAAAAGAATGAGAGCACACAAAAGCCAAAAAGCAGACAACACATGCGGCATCATCCAGAAATATGAGGAAACATGAGCCAGGACTTGGAGTTCTGAAGCTTTCAACCAAGAGAAATACAGTATGTGCAGTTATAATACTTAAATATTCACTCCTTTTTATCTCTTCTAAAAACAGAGAAGAATGAAGAAGAGGAACAGGAAGCCAAAAGAGAAATAAAACGTAGACTCAGTAGAAAGGTGATGATGTGCTTTTTTTGTATTGTATATTTCTGTACATAGAATTATGTTTCATAAGAATCTAAAAATCAGTGTATAGACATTGCTGCAAGTGTCCATCAGTCATTTTCCCAGATCAGAAATCTGCTTAAAAAGCAGTACAAGCCAAGTCCATGTTGGGGGAAACCCCACACTGTCCAGTTCTCCACACCTGGAGAAGCAAACTGAGTCCGGCCATATTGGTGTTTCTAAGCAGGGGACATAAGTGACACATTTCCTCTGTAGCATGGCCACCCCTGTCACGTACAATCAAGAGCAGCACACCTGTAGATCCTCTCTTCCCTAGAGCAGTGGGGTGGGCAGCAAAACAATGTGATGCCTCCAGTGCTCCTCTAACCGCATCAGTGGTGTTAGCTTCTGCAGATGGGATCATGCTTATTGTCCCTGGAAATCGAGCAGTTACAGATCTGTTCTGGGAGAAGGTGAGAGGAGTTTTCATAAGTATCCCTGGTCTGCCCATCTCTGCAAAAATAGTTTCCTTAACATGATCATTCTTAGTTAACTAAAGTGAATGTTGTTCAAGGTAACTGAAAAAATTTGGCATTGTAATGACCCCTAGATGGTCAAAACCAGAGGTTTTGTCAGGCGGATACTTCCAAATCTCACATGTTTTTGGTATTACAGTTTTAACACAGTATAGCCTTTGATGCAAATGGCCTAGTGGGGTTGTGATAGTTGCAAAGTCACAATTAATATTCCAGGGATAACTGTCATGATTCTCTGTGACCTGCCCGACAAAAGACTATTTTTATAATTGAAGAAATCAGGTTAGGCTGCTTCCCCATTCCTGCGCAGCACTCCCAGGATGGTGCCTTTTTTTAGACACCTGAAAGTGACCCTATTTAGAAATACCATTAAAATTCTCTTGAGATTACATCATACCCTCCTCTTTTATTTTATTTCATCTTATTAAGCATACTATTTTCTGCCTCCTGCTTACAGCTCAGTCTGAGGCCTACAGTGGCTGAACTTCAAGCAAGAAGAATCCTTCGATTTAACGAGTACGTGGAGGTCACGGAATCTCCAGATTACGACCGTCGTGCTGACAAGCCTTGGGCCAGGTTAACTCCTGCAGACAAGGCAAGGGACAAATGTAGATTATAAGAAAATGCTTTCATCTGTCACTTTTGGGGAGCTTTCCTCTGGTTTACATTCTCTTGATGCCAGCATCACAAATGACATCTGCTGGTGACAGCAAGATTGTCATGGTACTACTGTGCATCTACAGCTTGCAGCTAAGAAAACCCACTCAGGTGCCTATTAAGAGCATATTTTCCACCTCCATTATGACAGTTCAGGCCAGAACTTTCCAATTTTTTCTAATTTTTAAATCCTTGCTAAGACAGATAAATGTTTACTAAAAGTGGCCCTGATCTGTGGGAATTCAGGCAGGGGTTTGCAGGCAGAAGTCTGCGTCACTGCTAACAAGAGTTGCTTTTGCCACTCAGAAAAAAGGTAGAAGATGCTCCATCCTCCTCAAGGTTCTTGGCCATAACCACGAGTGCAGGAACTGACTACATGCATGCAGCACACCTTCTTGGAAAGTTTGTCCGTAACATCCTACAGTTAATATAGCTCTGCTGCCTGACTTCAAAGGATGAGACAAATGATGCTGTGATTCTCATTTTAGAAAATATCAGTCAAAGATTACCATAAAGTACTCTTCCTCTCCGGTAATAAAGTACTATTTCTCTCCTATACTTAATGAAAGGAGAGCTGTAAGCACTGGGTCTGAACCAAGGCCTGTGGACTTCATGCAAGTCCTGTGAGATGTGCTTGACATGAAAAGTGGTGTGTGCAAGAACCCACTCTCTTTTAGCTAAGGGTAATGAAGCACTAATTTTATTTCAGCTTGGATTTTAATATTAATATTAAAAATTTGCAGCTCATCTGACAATTATATCAGGTCAAGGTGAAATATTTAAAAATGTTGTCAGAAGTGCTTGTAGATGTTGGTTATGGGAGGTGCTGAACACATCTAGTCCTCCCATAGTCTGTGGGAGGTTGGAGGACCCAGCACCTCCACTTTGACAGAGGTCCAACCTGGGTAAACTGCACTAGGAAAAACAATGGATTCCTACCTACTTCAGGGTAGCAGTTTTTAGTCTCCATTCATTTTGTAATTAACAGGTGCCCAAGGCTGATTCTGTGAGCCCCAAGTTTTGTTGGCCTTAGCAGAAAGGCAGACTTGGGGTTGCCTGGAAACTCCCTTGTCCTTTTTCTTCCCAGAGAAAGCATTCTTCTAATTCCAGTGGGAGCAGAAAATTGTGCTGCAACTCTATTACAGAGCTGGAGTTCTGCTGTCTTTGTTGCTGATTTGGTGCTCAGAAATCACTTACTCTTTACTAGCAGCCTCATGTAATCATGCTGTTGTGGCTAAACACGACCACCCCTGCTTAAAACAAAGTTTGTCGTTTATAAGACTGCAGCCTGGTGATGCTATAATTTTATCATGCTGCTTGTCTGTTCTGCACTGAAAGTCATGCACACCAGATGACATTTCCTTAGGGATTAGTGAAATGATACTGTCTTTATTTAAAGTGGTGAAAGAAAAGAATGAGTAAGAATAAACTGTAATTTCCTTTAACATTGAAGGTATGAAGTTGTGTGGCATAGAAACAAAACGCCTTGTAGTATATATTAGAATATTTCAGAAATTGTATTCATTACTTGATGAAGTAAGTTGCTTGTCAGAATCTTAACATAAGCAACAAGGCATTTACAAACTGTACTGAATGTCTGCTGTTCTTTAGTATGTGCCAACTAAAAAACCAAGCCTGAAATGTCCAAATAATTCATATAATTTTACATAAAACTAATCAAACCAGGTGACTAATTCCACTTAAAAAAAAAAAAAAAGTGCTGTTCATCTTGCATTCCTCAAGTCCTATCTCCAGAGGAGAGATACAAGGGCCCTGCTGTGTGCACAGTGCCTGTGCAGGCAGAGTGACTTCACTCACCAGCTCCTCAGGGCTGTGCCTGGAGATAGAATCCCCTCCTGTCTGCCTACTCAGCAAGTGATTGTCAGGGTAATCTAACCCCTTGCCCATTTTTGTCAGTAAAAGTGCTCTGTGTCAGTGTGAGCTTTGTTCAGGCATTGCACTTGATTTGGTGTTTCTTGGTTTACTTTTGGTGCTTGATGCTTTGCATTTCTTTGTAGCAGATGAGTTCTTTGAACAGCTGTAGTTGAAAAGTCATTGATGCTGATGATCAGCAATGTGTGAGAGCTGTGGATTACAGTAAGGGAGAATGGAAATGGGAACTGTAAGGCACCTGCAAGAGTAAGGACACATTTCTTTCAGACTATTTATTTTCCTGGAAATTCATATTTCTTATGGTTGCATATATCGTTGTTTATTAGGCAGCAATACGGAAAGAACTGAATGAATTTAAAAGTACAGAAATGGAAGTACATGAGGAAAGTCGACAATTTACCAGGTGAGTGAATCCCTCTTCTTGTGTAAGTGTGAGAGATTACTATGACAGCAACCCTCTGCTTTTCTGCAAGTCCTCTGCAGTTGTGTCACAATTTGTGTGGATTCCTATCATGAGTCCCCCTTGAACCCACCACTGATTCTGTTGGAATTCCCAGTACTGCTGATGCCATCTCTAGCTGATACAGCTGTGCAGGTGACTCCAATGGACTGGTCACTATGTAGAAAAAGATTGTTTGGGGAATCTAAAAAATAATCCTTTGAAAGAACCTATCAGTTCTTACAGTTGAAGTTAGTAATCCTCAAGCACACAAAATGAAAGGGATTTCCTTCTCTGGCAGCACTCCCTTGCTCATTAAAGTATACATTTGTGTAGATGCATTTCCTAAGTGAAAACTAGATGATGTTTTGAACTTCAGAAAAGCTCACCAGTGTCTTGGAAAGCTTTCTAAGGGTCACTTAGGCTCCTGGCAGCAGTTTCTGGGGAACAAGATAGACTCCCTTGTTGCCACTCCTAATGTGTTAATGTGGATTTGTTTTGTTCTCTGCTTTAGATAACACGAAGATGTTGTCTGAAGCATTATTTTTTAAGGAGGTCTGAAGCGTCCACAGTTTTTTAGCAGGCTTTCGAATTTGGCAGAATTATTCCTAGGGGGAGGGACACACTGTCTGTAATCTACATGGCATGTGTTCATTTTTCTTGGAAGTTATAAAGGCTGAAAATTGCCACCAGCAATCAAAACTTGATGTTAGGGTTGGCCAACATTGTGTACATAGTATTAATGTCTTTGCTTTGGCAGAAAATTAAGTCACATAAAAACAATTGTCTAAGACTGGGTCCCTTCAGTTTCCTGCTACTGATTCAACCAAACTCAGGATTTGAGCTAGTGAGTGTGAATCACCTAATTAAAGAATGCGTCACAAGGAAAATTCGTAATGGGTGATGGGTGTTTCATGTATCTGCTACTTCATTGCTTGATTTCACAACCTCAGTGATTTTTCTCACCAAAACCTGGAGTTTTTAAAAGTAGTACCTTAAAGTCACTTTTGTGTAGATACAACATAAACAAATTCATTTTAAAAAATTACCAGTTTCACAGACAGCAAACCTAAACCAGAAGATGAGCCGGGATGCAGGGGTTTGAGTGTTGCATTCTGACCACTAGAAAATATCCTTTTCAAACATAGAAATGTATCTTTTCATTTGGCTTCAGACATCGTTTTCTCTTTAGGTGACAGGTAGTATATCTTTTCCTGAATATGAAAAAATACTACTTTTAAAAAAAGAGCATGCCAAGGGAAAGAATAAAAATAGCAGGTACAGAAACTAACCCCCTGCTTACATTGTTGTGTTTCTTGAGTTGCATTGCAATATTGAAGCCTAAGGACAGACAGGCATGATTCATACAAAAAGAACTGGATTTTTTTCATGAGTTTTGAGAACAGTTGAGACTGATTACAACTGGATTCTTGAAAGCTGAACCAGGGATCTAGTGGAGTGACAAACCAGTAAAAAAAAAGATTTTTTTTTTTTTTCAAGGAGGGCCTTTGAAAATGGAGTAAAAAATAGGCACAGCCGAATCATGATAAACATAGGCAATGATTCTATAGGGTCCTGAAAGAGTTTCAGCCTGAGAGAAATCAGTTTTTTTCTATTCCTTACCCATGCTCTTTTCTTTCACTGGTCATGTTGTGGAGTTATTACACAAAAGTCAGAAGAGTAACACCTGAAAAACCTAATTAAGAGCAGAATAACATGCGGATGTTTTAAGTCAATTACAATTTTGAAAATAAAAAGAGATCCCATTTTCTCTGGGATGTCTCATTAAAAATGATGTACTTTCTGCTACGTAATATTGGATTGATACAACAAAAGTGATTTAAGAAAATCATAGCCAGAAGTCTCTAGCCAGAGAATTATTTTCTCATATTTTAATTATTTTCAAGAAGATCACTGAGATAATGCAAACCAAAAGGCACTTGCATTGGCACCTGATTAGCAAAGGCTATTCTGTGGTAGACTGACACAACAAGGAAGCTGCTTACTAAACAAAAATAGTTTATACTGTATGGCTTCCTATTATTGCAGATTAAATATAGATGATTTAATGTTATAAGCAGTATTTAGAATATATTTGAAATGTTAAAATTTTATATTAAACTTGGAAAAGAAAGAACAGTGGTTTTCATTGTTCATCATTTACTGTAATGACTGTCAATTGACTGGTTTTATATTCTTAGTAATTTAGACTGATTCTGTTATTTCATAACAAAATCCAAGAAAATTAGTTTCTAAAAATAGAGAAATCAATACAAGTTTGGGAGGAGCATATTAGCAGGTATTCATAAAGTGTTTCTAATGAAAATGCTATATATAGTCCAGTGTATTGTTTTTCTACAAAAAACACAAAACCCCTGCGTCTTTTTATGAATCCTCTGTACCCTCATTTAGCAGATGAGCTGCTTAGTTGTGAATGTCAGGTTTTGTGCACACCTCCCTCATTTGAGAAATGCATCCCTGTATTGTATTGAATTAACTTACAGGTACAATGTGCAGAACTGTCATGAGAAAATGTGTCAAACAAAAACTTAGGTAAATCTATTGTGTAGATGCATCATTATCTATGCCTTTTTCAAGCTGCTGCATCTATTACTACATCATGGACAGATAAATTCCTAAAGCCATTTAAACACAGATTTATGTCTGGTGATAGATAAATTGAGAACCTGGTACTGGTGCCCTCCTTACCCTTTTGCTTGGATTCATTACATTTAACATGATTTAGAATTTCAATTGCTGTAGGTTCCTAACTTATTATAGAAAGGGTTTGTGACACCTTTTGGAGCAACCCACTTCTCTAGCCATCATACAGGCAATCTGGAGCGATGTACATGCCTTACCTAAAAGTCTAAAAAAAGTGAGATACATTTGGGCCTTCACATACCCCAGTTCACTGCTGTTAATCAGAAGAAAGCATTTGAAGTGCCATAAAATTTGTTGCTTGCTTAAAAGAAAATACAACATTTTTGTTAACCTCATTTTGCACAAGGATTTAAACCCCAGAAATTTAATTTTTATGGCTTAGCAAATTTTTTCTGATAACAGTTACTGACAGCATCTCCAAATAATGGATGCAATTGTGGCTAAATCTGTATTGGCAAACAAAACAGACTGGACACTGTTCTCTGGTCCTGAGGCCAGCAGGCTTGGCACAGCTTGAATCCATGCAATTAACCTCTTCCTCTCACCTCAAAAGAGGGTGATGCCCCCCCTACCCAGCCTGCCTGCTGTCCTGTGCTAACCCCAACCCTGCCCTGGCAGTACCTGAAATCTCTGTTTGGTTTTCTAAGTAGGGAGAGATGGACAGAGGGAAATAACGGGTCTGACTCTAAACCAACACAGATCAGGAAAATCAGAAATACTTGGCCCACAAAAGGAAACAGCTGTGAGAGCAGGATGAGGATTGGTGTCATTGTCAGTTGAAATAACAAAATTCTTAAGTTTTTTAATTTTATCTTTTCAGGTTTCATCGTCCATAACTGTTTGACCACATCCCATAATTCAAGTAACAATTTTCTTTGGGGAAATCATTGCGTCCTGAAGACCTGAAATTGCACTGGAACTTGATTATGAGTGTGTGCTACAGCTTACCCTGAGGCTAATGAAGAAAATGGCCCTTGTCTTTGTCAATGGACAAATGATTAGTCTAGGAGGAGAATCCACAGGAAGCGTTTGTCCATGTCCAGACAGACCATGGTTCTGTGGCCAGCCCACACAGACAAGCCAGTGGACTTCTTTGTCAGAGCTCCACAAGTCAGGAAGTGCTGAAGACAATCGCTGGAGAGCCTGCTGCCAGGATCTCACCAGGCGTCATGGGGTTGGGGCTGAGGGCAACAAAGTGGGGGGTGGGGGGTGTGACAAAAGAACTGAGAGCTGGGAGAAAAGAGACTTTGTCAGTCCACAGAGAAAAGTGGAATGGATGGGACTGCTCAACAATGCACTTGGCCAGTGGGAAGAATTATTTTTTAAAAAAACTGAGAGTGTAAGCAACTGTGCATGTAGGTTTCTTTAGTGGCTGCAGCCTGTCTCAAAAAGATAGCAAGCCATAAGTCCTCGTGTCATCAGTACTTTAGGAAGAACTATCATTTTCTTTGGTGCCAGTAAATAGAGTTGCCAGAAATTAGTCCTAGTATAACTCAACTGTCTTTTTTTAAATCCCAGTGCGCATGCTTCAGGAAAACACATGGAACATTCATACAGAACAAGTAATATATTTTTTGGTTTTTTTAATGTTGACATACTCTGGATCCTCAGAAATACATAAACAAGATTTGAAGGACAAATAATGTGACACTATGAATGCAATGAAATGCTTTGTGTTTAGAAACACACCTTGATGTCTGTCGCTTGCCATTCAAACCTGAGGGATCATTATCTTTGTCATCCATGGCAGGTAGAGGTGACAACTTTGACATCATGCTAGTGTGAATCCAAAGTCAGAATTTAAACTAGGCACAGAAGCCTTTATTAATAGGCCTGAGCAGTGATTACTAATGTAACTTTTTACATTTAAGGACTCTTGTACTGCTTTGAGGATGAACTCCCAGATGAATCAGTATGTCTTCAGCTAGTGGTCTTTAAAAGTGAAAGAAAAATCCTCGGAGTTTCTCCAGTCTGTTTTTGTTGAGTGTGAAGAACGCTTCTTAGATTCGTAATTTTTTATACTATCTTGAAATTGTACATGTGAATGCAGTACTATTAAAATTAAGTGGTATGGAGTGTGAAAGGCAATACATGCTTTTTCTAAGTTGGCCCAAAAGCCTATTAAAAAGCCTGTGGCATTGTTTACACTAAGAAATTCTCTGTCTTATATTAGCACTTATTTATCCTTTGAATTAGTGTACACAACATTGGGGGGGGTCTGGAATTCACATATGCATACATTTAATACAGTATTACAATATATTTGCTATTTATCCTTTCTAATGTGTGTACATATTACAATTTATTTTTGTCTTTTATGTGTCCTGTTCAGTTTTTAATTATGAAGTGTAAGTATTTCTTTTTCTGGCAATAAAAGGTCTGTGTAGATGTGATTTTTACCTCAGATCCTGTGATAGATTCTTGTGGAATGTGTTTAGTTTATAAAACTGAAGGTTGTTGTTAGAGATGTCAGCCTAAAGGCAGGAAGGCAATTTGGTGGCTAAAATTAGATATCCCTCTTTAGAGCTATTTACAACAAGACCAGGTTTGCATAAAGGAGGTGGATTATTTTAACGAAGAGCACTTCTAGTAACAGAAGAGTGCTTTCCAACAGCCATCACTCTCTGTCACTCTGATTTTTAAAGACATTGGCAGACATTTTTTAAAAAAGGTAAGATTTAAATGACGGTTAGGATCCATTGCACTCTGGTAAAAATCTAATGATGTACAAGCCACAAAATATCAATAACTGAATAAAAAAAAAAGCTGTCTACATGCTTGTAGCAGAGAAAAGGAAGCAGCACCTTCCTTTTTAATGGAATCAATAGGAGCCATTAGGATTCCATTTGCAGAAAATAAGCTTCTGGAAAGCCCATCATTTCATAAATATAGAAACGTCACTTTGACATCAAGGAAGCAGTGAAAATGTATTCTTTGGCACTAAATCATACAGGAATTAGCAGGGCATTAGAGCTAAGATTTGTCAGCAATTCTGGTAGAATGCTAATTTTTATTTTTAGAATTTGAAGAGTAAAATTAAACGTTACACTAGAATAGTTCTGCTTAAACTTTTTTTTTGCTGATGTTGATGTTGCCAAATTTATGAATGTGTGTCCAAAGTCATATAAAGGTCTACTATGTTGACTTTGAAGTATAAAACACAGTATTTCACTTCAAAGGAAATGAGTAGAGAAATTAAATAGATCTCAGTGTTGCCTTAATCTCATTGAAACATTTGAAAGCAGCCAAAATACTGAAGGCAGAAAGACAGCTGTTGCACAGGCAGAATAACTCAGACAAAAGTAAAGTCAGACTATAAATATTTTATATAAGACAGTAGCTCCCACCACCATGCCAAGGTAACACAGGTTACACAAGCAAACTCAAACTTGTTAAACTCCTAGGATGAAGTGAAAAAACTGTCTTTGCAAGAAGACATTCCTCTATACTAGGCTGGGACCATAGATGGAAAGTCATGTGCCAACCTTTTTGTTTTAAGAGTAATAACACAAAGATGAGGATCCAACTTCTGGCTCAGACTTCTTCAAGTTGAAGTTATGTCATAAGAAATAAGGATGCATGGGTGAGGTATCACTTAGGCTTTCCCTATCTTCCGTCTGGGGTTGGAGGGGTTTTTGTAAAGTATTCCCTCCAAGTCATTGCAAGATGCAGGAGGTAGCAAGGTACAAAGCCTTGGTAGAGATGCTGAGTTAATTTTTCATTTCTTACTATCTTGATAATAATCAGATGCATTGTTTGACCCACAGTTCAGCAAACTAATTAAACACATTTATGCAACTGGACAAAAGGATTGCCTTTATTGGCATTTATGTAAAATCTTATGTAGTATACTTGCAGAATTAGAACTACAAACTATCCATAGTGTATTGTATCCAGAGACACAGAATTGTGTATACTATTTTTATATTCTAAATATCACCTGGCAGAAAAAAAAACCCCAGCTGTAAAGTGTTGTCCATGCAATAAAAAATAATGAGAATTTGGTATGTCACCATGTGCAGTGAAGCAAGTTTGCTTTGAGAAGCCTGAGGTCAATTCTGCTGCCTCTCCTAGTCCTCTGTACTGATAATTTCAAATGTTTTTTGGTTGCATCAACAACCCATTGGAAATATTACACCATATATCTGTTAGGGTGCTGCATGCCTGCTAGAAGGCAAAATTCAGGATAAGTCCTGAGAAATTAATGAGTAATCCTAGAGTTAAAAACAAAAATATGTTAAACAGGCAAAGAAAAAATAGCACTTTTCATGCAAAATACAGTACAGTCCAGTTGGCTAAGAGGGATCAGTATAATTTTTATCAAGTTGGACAAATCACTTAAATGTCATCCATGATATATGACAAAACTTACACACATGATACCTATGTTCCACAGAGTCAAGTATGTCTATATCCACAGAAAGAGAAAATAAGCAGCTAGTGGTTTCTGAAATTATCTCATATATAATATTTATCAGTATAAATATCAGTATAATCACACATCACAGCATGTTGCTGTGGGCACAAAAGAATGGATTCTTAATCAAATCCTAATTTCTTCTTCACATAAAAAATTGAAATGGTTCTAGAGTGTCTCATCTCTCTCTTCTTTCAGGTAATACATATAAGTCTTTATAACTCAAATACAGTCTATCTGAATTTTTTTTTGAATTGTGCTATGTATGTTGACTCAAGAATTACCAAAAAAAAAAAAAATTAAACTAAATGCTAATGATTATTTAAGCTAAATACCATTTCAGCTGGTGATTTGAAACATGGTAGGGCCAGAAGCAACATCTCTTCAAAATCATTTTAAGTATCCATGGCTATTTGTAGGTCTACAAGACTGCATTTATTTGTTTGGTTTATCATTTACCTACAGTTTGCATGTCCCTTGCTGTAGTGGACTTTACCAACCTCTGATGTGGTGTGGGGCAGGACAGCTCCACCGCCTGCTTTGGCCACCCTGAGCACTTCTCAGAGAAGCATAACAACCTCAGTATTGATATGGAAAACCACAACAGATGAGCACCCATTTTTTTAATTTGAAAGCCAAATGAAAGCTACGAAACAAAGGGATGAAGTATCCCTGATATTATAGAAATTAGACTCCTCCTTCCAGGTGAAATTGGTGTTTGGTTTCCTGTAGAGATGCTTCAAACTCAGACTTGTAACTACAGCTGCTAAGTCACTTAACCTGACTATAAACTCCATCTGAGCCCAAATTTTGTATCATCATACAGTGCAAGAAGATCCAGCCAGCAACAGACTAAAAACATCTAATCCAGTCTGCCAGACAGGGAATCAACCAAAACTCCCTGACTGTCTGCAGCTGGCAGGGCTTGGAGTCAGGGTAGGGAGAGCCACACAGTCACCTGGGTACCTGGCAGGACATGCCAGTGTGAGCACTGCTGACATCCTAAGCAGAGACCAGAATATTGGCCCATGTCTTAACATCTGTTAATGCTTTAATGAGAAAGCAAACCAAGCTAAAGGCCTACATTTGCATGAGACTGTCAGGTATATATGAACTGCGTGTTTAACACTTTTATGTCCTCTGGTTTTAATGATCTTCAGGAGTTAAGACCTGTGCCATTGCTGTAAACTAAACTGAAAACATACTCAGGGTGAAAAAAAAAGTATGGATAAACTTGCCTCCTGCCTTTAGGATCTTCCACATTTAGTTCCATTATTGTTGCTATCTGTATTCTTACTACACCAAGATCAGTGCAATGCTCACTGATGGGATGTGGATTCTGATGAAAATAAAATATACTCTGAAAGATTTTATAAGGTTAATACAAAAATATTTTGAAGGTCAAATTTAGGAAAAAAAAATCCCCAGAATACCTTAAAACTTTTATTTAACAGAAATCTGAAAAAAAACCCCACCAAAACTTATGAAACTGTGTCTATCAAGAGAAAGGGAGAAATGGAGTGAAATTAATATATATTTGCTGTAATGTTCAAGCAGGTTTTTATTGACTTTAATAATTAATAAGGTCTTGTTTCACTCTGTGTTCCCATTTTGTTTCAAGATTTTAATGGAAATAAAGCTCGTATGAACTGGATACAGCATTTCACCAATATTTTCTAGAAGCTGCATATTGCATCAGATAGAAACAAAGAAAGCAATGGTATTATCAGTGTCTTCTTATTCAAGCATAAATTCTTTATTTTAAAAGAAAAAATCTTGCAATACTATGTCAAATTTAACAATATTTGAACATTGTTATGATATAGTAAAATGTTAAAATGTTGCTAAATATATCTTTTCTTCCTTTCACTACTTTGTGTGGTGGTATATTGATTTGTAAACTTGTATAAATTTTGGAATTAAAGAAATCCTGTGTTTTGGATTATTATTATTTTAGCTGGTGTGATTTGAAACAAAAATATCAATGGCTTGTTTGAATAGGCATCCGACTGTATCAGCAGCAGGGGAAGGGTGTGGATATGGCACATGCTTAATTGCCTGAAACTGTTTAAATAGCTCTTAAGTTTTGGGGCAGAAGGAGGGTTTCCTTAAAAAAAAAATAGAATTGCATTTACAACCGAACTACAAATCTGGGAGAGGCATGAGAAGAGTGCAGAGCACAGACACTGTTGTACACACAGGAGCTGATAAAGCTGCTAAGTTTGTGTCCCTTCCTGGCGTTCTGCGGCACAATAGCTCAAACAGTAAATGATGGCAACATCTGTGTGCTGTGCTTTGGACCTTAAACACTGGGAGATCACGAGCCTGTATTTCTCTGGCAGAGCTGCTGCACACCAGGACAGGCTCTGCAGTAGGAATCATTGCACACCTGCCTCTTCCAAGCAAGTCCGCATGGACACTGCGGAGCGATGGCTCCAGTAAGGAGGGCTCGATCACACATCCACACCAGTGCAGGTTGCAAAGCTCCAGTGGGGTATCCCAAGGGTCCAGTACAGCCAGAAGATTCTCACTTGCATAGACTCTAAGGTGGCCACAATCACCTGAAATGGAAGTTTCATGTGAATTCACTGGAATTAAAATCTTGCATACAGAGTGTCACCTATTCATACACACTGGGCAGTTCTAAGACTTATTGTCTCTATTAATTTGATGAACAATAGTGAAAAATTATTCTTTAAGTAACTTCCTTTGACTTCATTAAATCTTTCCATTTTCAAGTCAAGTAAGGCAAACAAAATTCAAGCCTTGGTTCCCCACTGCCCATCATGCTAAATAGTTACTGGTAACTACAAAACATGTATCAGAAGAATTATCAGCTTAGAATTGCTGTCCCTTTGAAATGTATCAATACCGATAACTTTTCAGCTTAGGGTGGATTTTATGTAACAATTATAAAATGAATGTATCTACTTGGCGCAGTGTGATTGAATATGGTAAGTCTAAAGTGGCAGACCTGACACTGCATTTTACACAGGTGTGTGATATCTGTGAATGCAAGTAACTGTAATTGTTACAAATTAATGATAGCTGCTTCTTGAGGTTTTATCTGTTATGTAGTATATATACATACACACACATATGCACATGAATATAGTCCAGTATCATCACCTGAAAAACATAAAGAATGTATAGGGGGGGTTATACCGTACGTATGTTGTGCTTGTTTTATGGTGTTTTTATTAAACAAGGAAACTGAAAGTGCACTGCCTAGTTGTACAGGACTGTAGGTTACTCTGCTGTGCACAGTTCCAAGTGCCTTAGAAAACTGTTTAGCTCTTTGAATTATAGATATATATGAATGAATATAAATAAAGAGAAAATTTTAAAAAATCACCTCAATAAAATTGTTCAGAAAATCTTTACTGAAAATATTTTATTCTTGAATCTCCAGCATCTACATGGGCATACCTAGTAGAGTTAAATTCAGAGAGCCTCCAGAGGCCAAATTAAACTCCCTCCTCATGGAAATGAGATGAAAAAATGTTCATGAAACCTTCCTTTGAATTCTGGCACTCCTTCAAACACATCTGGTAAATTCCCTGTGTTTGGTGTATTCATGAAGAGGTGTGTTCAAAGAAGTGATACTCAGCTCAAAAATGCAAAGTTAGGGTTGTAGCTCAATGGTTTGGAGACCTAATCTATGCACCCAGTTTCCCCTTTCTTTATCAGCAAGAAATGTATTTTACCAGTTTCATGGACAGCAGATTTGCAGTGGAAATACACCCTCTGCACATGAACATGAACTGATCTGCACAGCTGAGGGTTCAGCCTAGTCAGCAGTGCATCTGCCAATCTTTTAACTTTCAAAGTGACTGACAATAACCTCTGTTTTTAATTACTTTGCAATAATTTCTTCTTTGCAAGAACTAAGAGAAGAAGTGAGCATAATTTCCTCACACTGAAGGCAAGTTGATGATTATCTTAAGGATATGCTTCCAGCATATTATCTTTTAAGTGGCTGCCTTGACAGTGGGACTGTTTCAATATTGACCATTTTTCTTCTGCAAGCATAAAAGAAGCAGTTAGCAACCTGAGCCCTTACCCCCTTGGTCTCTGTAGATGCTCTTTGCTGAGCTCTGTTAGTAGTCTCTGCAGAGAACCCAGTGAGAGAGTGCAGTGGGGTGGATGGCTTTGTAAGGCTTGGATGAAATGAGAAGCTTAAGCAGAGTCTCCAAGACACTCTCTCATACACAGTCCACACACATGTAATAATAAATACAGGATTTTGATATAAATCAGGAGATGACTCACTCTCAGGTATCAATAAAGGAGGACACTCCTTTGGTGGGGCTATTGTTGCTAATCAATTCAAACTCACCCCAGATGTATTACTGTTAGTACACATTAGCAATCTTCTGAGATGTGGGAAAGAATATTTTAATCTCTGTGTGAACATATAATACATATCCTTCTCCCTAAATACTTAGAATCTAACCAGGAAATTCAGGGGAAGGATGTAAATTAAGGAAAGACAGAAGACACTGAGACTTAACTGAATAGGTAAACTTATCTTACATAGGAAATAGCTGACTAACAACAAAGCTGAGAGCAAAAGTTAATTTTTTCCCACACCCAAACTGATAGAATGCTCCTAGACCAGATTTGGGGCGTGTGGAATGACAGTACTGCTACCACCAGATATGGAGGTCACCAGGTTTAGGGGACTGTGAAGTGTAATCCTGTCACCAAGTCTATGTACATGCACTTCTGTGGATGCCAGAGAGGCATGTCAGGAACTTGGAAGCAACAAGGAGTAATCTAATCTACATCATTACCCCACAAATACACGCTAAGTACTGTGTTTTCAACAGCTGAGTGATTCTGCTCTTAATTACTTTGTGAAAATCCAGCTCTGCTATTCCAGCTGTCGCTGGGTTGGCAGCAGAGACATACTGTAGGGAGGGAGTTGTTGCTATTGGGCGCAGTCATGAAAAATCCATTGGCAGCCTGCGGTCCCGCAGGGCTCATTGCTGACCTCCTTGTGCCGCGGGGTGTGTACCACGCTGCACATGGCAGACAGCGGCAAGAAACTCATCGGACACTTTTTGCAAGAAAAAGGCCAGCCTTTGTACAAACGTATGGAGAGATAATCTGAATCCTCCGAGTACAAGGGTTATTTCAGCTGATGGAGTGGATCAGATTGGGCTGTGTGCTTCTGTAAGAGTGGCGTGATGAAACTTGGTAAATATTCAAGACTTCAGGAAACAGCCAGAAGACTGAAAATTTGGGTTTCTTTTGGAGCTTTAGTGACACCTACTGAAAACCAATGAAATCCACTCAAATACGACTAAAGCTAATATTTTAAGGTACATCCTTGCTTATATATTTAGCAGCATCCATACACGCATAATGTGGCTAACTTCTCTGAATTTTCAGTGAAAACCTCTTCTAAAAAGCTATTACTGTTTTATTTGCCTGTAAGCACATGGGAAAAAAACCCGCTCCTCTCTGTGTTTTACACTTTCTTTTGAAAAGTAACAAAGCAGGTTTTAAAATACCAAGCATACTTCTCTTTTTCTTAGCAAGGAGCCTGTACGAGTGCGCCTGTGTTTGTGCACAGCCCCGCTAAATGGTGTAGGTAAAATCTGTACAATTACAGTGTCAGTAGTGCAGAATGGTTCAGGCTGGAAAGCACCACAGTGGATTATCTGGTCCAACCTCCCTGGTCAAGCAGGGACATCCTAATGCACACGACACTCGATTGTGTCCAGACAGTTTTTGATTATTTCCAGCGAGGGAGACTCCACAGACTCTCTGGACAATCAATTCCACTGCGTGATCACCCGCACAGTAAAGAGATTCGTCCCTATATTCAGGCGGAACTTCCCGTGCATCACTTTCCGTCTGTCGCCTCTTGTCCTGTTGCTGGGCACCATCACGCAGAGCCCGGATCCAAACTCTAGACACCCTCCTTTCTTATACTCAGACATTCATGAGGTCCCCCCTTAGTCGTCTGTCCTCTGAACAGGCCCACATCCCCCACCCATTCGTCGTGAGAAATAAGAACTCAAACATGGCAAAACACTGCTCACACCAACACGCGTTATTTACGCCCACCGCTTCAGACTCAGCCCACAACCCGCCCGTCCCCTCAGCGGGCCCAGCCCGGCCCGGCCCGGCTGCTGCGCACGCGCGCTGCCCCCTGGCCGCCAGCGCCGAGTTCCGCCATTGGAGGCATTGGTGGCCTGAACCATTCCTCACTGCTTTGAGGGGAGAACTGGGAAAACTGGGTGTCTCCGAGCAGCACCCTGTTTGGGTCCACTGAGCCTCTGTTTTATCAAAATACTATCTCACTCTGAAACAAGGCTCGTTGTTTTTTTTTGTTGTTGTTGTTTTTGTTTTGGTTTTTTTTAACTGGGAAACAAAACTTACAAACCTGGCCGGACTGGCCGCTTTTCTCCTTCCCCCCGTTGGTCAGTGGTCTATCCCAAGATGGAGGGCACAGCCCAGGAACGCTGACGCCTGGCCCGCGTGGGAGCGAGTGGGGATCGGGACAGCGGGAGCGGCCCGGGGACAACGCCATGGTGAGTGTGCCGTGTTCTGTACTCGGAATTGCCAGGGGAACAAGGGAGGTTAGAGCAATAGAGTCGCCCCCAGGTTGCCTGTATCGGCTGTAACGCGTTTTGTTAGGTAAGTAAAGCCGGAAGCATTGCTGGAAGTGTTTTTCCAGGTCAGATCTGGTAATTCGTAGGAAAGGCTTTCAGCCAGTTGAGAATACTTGGTGGGTCTGTTCTGTGATCCAGAATCCTTGTGTGTTTCGATGTTAAGAGTTGTGCCTGGATGGTGCTGCGGATGGTCCTCGTGACTGATGTTGAGTTGCTGCTGTAGGAGCAGCCGTCTAAAGAACTCTGGCGAAGCAAGACGTGTCTAGGTGATTGTGTCTAGGTGATTTTCCTTATGTCAGTTTCCTGTGTTTCTTGGATGAAGTGTGTTGCGGAATTTCTTTCTAGGCTGTGTGTTAAACTGTATGTGCTATTATCAGATATTTATTGTTCGGTGTATTGCCATTTTGCAACTGAATAAGCTGCGTTTGCTGTTAGAACATATGAAATGTCCATTCTGCATGTGGAGAAATGAGTTTAGCTCCCACTGGTGTCTTTATGTTTTGTCTCCAAGCATATTATAAGGCATTGCCTTAAAATGAATTCAGCAGCACACTACAGAAAAAAGGTTCTCTTTCGGTGGATTTAATATTTCATTTTTTGATAACAATTAACCAAATTTCCTTTTGCAGCCTCACAAGAAGAAAAAGCCCTTCATAGAGAAGAAGAAAGCAGTAACATTTCACTTGGTGCACCGAAGTCAGAGGGATCCTCTTGCTGCTGATGATACCGCACCCCAGAGAGTTCTGCTGCCCACACAGAAAGTAAATACTCACTTTTAGTACTGAGGTTCATTCAGATAAGTAACACTGTGGAGAAAAAAAGTTGGTATGAAATTTTACAATTCAAAAGAAGAGCCTGAGAGAAGGTAGTTTTTTAGTTCAGCTTATTTTAAAAAAAGGGATGTTGTAGGGAATTTCATAGTTGTGAGTTACTGCCTGATGGTTGAAGGATGACTTAATTGGCATTAGAGGTGTAAGTGTATTTAAAGAACAATAACAAAACAGAACTTGCCTGACTCACTGTGATAAAACAGGCATTGTTGGTTATGTTGTTGACGGAAAGGTCCTGCTCAGACAGCACCCAGAAATGGAAGCAGCTGATTACAACATTCTGATTAGCTGTGAATTAGGGTAAGGAGTGGAGAGAGGACTACAAGGACTTCGGCATTCAGATGCTCTCAGTAGATGTGTTGCTTTTCTTTTTGCTAGTAAGTTTTAAATGGATTTGAGTAACTAAATGTATTCCTTTTGATTATTTTCTTCTCCCCCCACTTCCTAGGGGCATGAGGAGCAAAGAAGGGAAGAGCAGCGCAAGTATGGTGTCTTCTTTGATGATGACTATGACTATTTGCAGCACCTCAAAGAAGCCTCTGGTCCCTCTGAGCTTGTCCCATCTGTGCGTGGACAGCAAGGCAGAATTGTCATCACAAGTGAGGGGCACATAGAAGATGAAATTCAGAGAGTTTCAGTAAGTAGTATTTTTGCTAATGGTAATGCTGTTCTGTGGAGCATTAACATCCTCTAGACACATATATGTGTATATATGTGTATATATAGAGATAGATATTTATAAGGATCCTTTTGACCCACAACCAGACTTTCCTACAAGTAAACCCAGAAGCTGATAAGCTGGAGTTTACTGATGAACATTATTTTGCTAGCACAGTGTTTAAACATATCAGGTACCCATGACAAACTTTTCTTTACAGAAATGGCTTGCAAAGGTGTTTGTTTGAACAAGTCGTGTTTTTCTAGGGTGAGCTTTTGTTTTTAAGGTTTTTTAGAACTTTTGAATGCTCTGGGAGTTACGAATATGCCAGGTTGTATTATCAGCGCACCACTTTTTTAAAGGGGAATGTAATAAAAACCAGACAGAATAAAAACAAATTTTTCAATTGCTGGCATAACTTGTAGAAGTTCGTGATGCTGGATCACATTGGAATGGAAAAGCAGTAAATGCTTCGAAGCAATGAAGTATGCCACTGCCAGTCACTTACAGCTGAGGGTGTTTGATTTAACCAAATACTGTAATTTTAGTCAAAACCAATAGTCTTAGTCAGAAGTACCTTTCAGGTACAGCTTGGTGACACTACATAAGGTTTAAAGTTAAGGTAGATATGCATGTTGTGAAGCTTCTAACAAGCCTTTCAGTAAAAGGCTGATTTCAAATGTGTGTTAGTGTTCTCCAAAACAAACCCCAAAAAATTCTAAAATTTCAGTGTGCCTGCTGTACAGCCATTCTCTCAAAAGCTTCAGAGATGCAAAAAATACTGTCTCTGTACCTGGAGAATATTGACATGAGAATTGATGCTGGTAGCACTTTACATAGATATCATTGTATAAGCATGAAAATTTGCCATGTAGTGCAAATAACATAAAAGGTTATTTATAATAGATATATCTATTATAAATATATATATTATATATATAATTATTTAGTTATAGTAGATGACATAGTGCTTGTTGTAACATTTAAGTAGCACTCACAGAGTTTCTTTTAGTCACAGGAGTGTCTGCGTGATTTTGTTAATGTGAGCTCAAATACGAAACTGAGAAAAAGTACATTGTGATCATGTTTTTCTGTTTCTTTTTCTAAGGCTCCATCCATTAAGTTGCCTTCCTCAGTATTTGCCACAGAGTTTGAAGAGGATGTGGGCTTGTTAAATAAAGCTGCTCCTGTTTCAGGTATTTTTCACCTTTCTGTGATGTTAGTTGCCATCTAGGAAGCAGATGGTAATTGAGGCTTCTATTGTGGTGTCATATGGGTTTTTTGGCTTAGAACAGGCTCAGTGACAGACATAAGGAATGATCTGTGAGAGACCCATGTTTCAATTTGAGACTTACTTCTGTGATTCACTAGTAAGAGTTCTTTTGCTTTGCTTGGAGAGGGTGAATCCATGAGCTCTTGCTATTGTGTAGCAAATACAAACTAATAACAGGGGAAGACTGTAGATAATACTATTAATTCATTATTCTGTTTGTTTGAATCTGAGTCTGAAACTGGATTTTCACTCAATTTCTTTTCAAATTCTGAGTAGTGTTTACATTCCTTCATCAGTGTTATTTCAGTGTTAGGGGCTGCGAGTAGGTTTTTGTTATGTATCCATGTTTACACTGGACATGGACTCCACAGCTCTCTCCATACTTCATAACAGTAAGGAATTGTAGCAGTTGTCTCTGTCCTGACTGAAGGATGCTAAAGAGAATTCTGTTAATTGCAGCAGAGAAATACTTTGTAACCTCTTGCAATGTAGAGAATTTTAGGGTTGGAGCTAATGCTGGTACTTGATCATGTGGTACTTTAACCTGGATGTTTTTTCTTTTACAATATTCGGTATTAAAATACATTTATGAAAGCTTAAGGCCTCTGGGAAATGTTTTTTTCTGAGTGATGAAAATTGACAAGAGATTAGTGACATGCCCTGGGTACTATCAAATCTACAAATATTCTTGAGGAATTTTGTGATTCTTTGGTTTAAGCTTTCCTTACTCCAAATGAACAGTCCAGCTGCATTGTTTATCCAGGAAAGTAGCTTTGTAATGTCAGAGAAATGAAAATATTCATGTTTTGTTTTTTCAACTTTCTAGGACCGCGGCTAGATTTTGACCCAGATATTGTTGCAGCTCTTGATGATGATTTTGACTTTGACAATCCAGAAAATATCCTGGAAGATGATTTTGTTCTACAAGCAAATAAACCACTCAAGCGGTAGATAGAGCTTTGTTGAAATATTTGTCATATGTAAATAGGAGAAATGCTATTTGCTATTGCATGTGGTGGTGTAGGAAGCCACAATCGTGTCAGATTTCAAATTGAATACTTTGGTGTGTTGAAAAAAGTATTACCTTGGATATATTGGATGGTAGCTTGCAGAATCAAATTTCTTATGTTATCCAAGAGATGCATTTCATTTGTTACTTTGAGCTCGTGGAATGTATGCAATGTTTGGAATAATAGTGTTCTTGAACACTATTCTTGAACACTGTTCTTTAAAACACTGTCATCTCTTACATGTAAAATACATCAGTAATAGGATTGATGAAGGCTAATGGGTGTTTCTGAAACATGTGCAAATGCTTTGTGTGATACCCCAGTGCATTTATCCGCTTAGGTTTTGGTATCATTCTCATAATTTCATGAACAATAAGAAATTTTGCTTGTTTTAATAGTCAAGAATGCAGCTGATACTTTTCTGCTTTGCCATATATAGCTGAATATAAAAATAACTTCAGTCTCAGTGCACAGATGCATGATCCAGCCAGCAATGCTTTCAGCTCTCAGACAAAAGTTTCACTCAAGATTTAAATCTATTATTGCCAGATTGTTCCAGATAACCCAGCATAGGTCAGAGCTATGTAAAGGTCCATGTATTATTCTAAAACTATTTTATACTTCTGTTCAGGGGACCAGATGCTGANTACCTTTCAGGTACAGCTTGGTGACACTACATAAGGTTTAAAGTTAAGGTAGATATGCATGTTGTGAAGCTTCTAACAAGCCTTTCAGTAAAAGGCTGATTTCAAATGTGTGTTAGTGTTCTCCAAAACAAACCCCAAAAAATTCTAAAATTTCAGTGTGCCTGCTGTACAGCCATTCTCTCAAAAGCTTCAGAGATGCAAAAAATACTGTCTCTGTACCTGGAGAATATTGACATGAGAATTGATGCTGGTAGCACTTTGCATAGATATCATTGTATAAGCATGAAAATTTGCCATGTAGTGCAAATAACATAAAAGGTTATTTATAATAGATATATCTATTATAAATATATATATTATATATATAATTATTTAGTTATAGTAGATGACATAGTGCTTGTTGTAACATTTAAGTAGCACTCACAGAGTTTCTTTTAGTCACAGGAGTGTCTGCGTGATTTTGTTAATGTGAGCTCAAATACGAAACTGAGAACAAGTACATTGTGATCATGTTTTTCTGTTTCTTTTTCTAAGGCTCCATCCATTAAGTTGCCTTCCTCAGTATTTGCCACAGAGTTTGAAGAGGATGTGGGCTTGTTAAATAAAGCTGCTCCTGTTTCAGGTATTTTTCACCTTTCTGTGATGTTAGTTGCCATCTAGGAAGCAGATGGTAATT
>VYXD01005973.1:344703-373718 GCA_013397195.1 Hylia prasina
TCAGATTTCAAATTGAATACTTTGGTGTGTTGAAAAAAGTATTACCTTGGATATATTGGATGGTAGCTTGCAGAATCAAATTTCTTATGTTATCCAAGAGATGCATTTCATTTGTTACTTTGAGCTCGTGGAATGTATGCAATGTTTGGAATAATAGTGTTCTTGAACACTATTCTTGAACACTGTTCTTTAAAACACTGTCATCTCTTACATGTAAAATACATCAGTAATAGGATTGATGAAGGCTAATGGGTGTTTCTGAAACATGTGCAAATGCTTTGTGTGATACCCCAGTGCATTTATCCACTTAGGTTTTGGTATCATTCTCATAATTTCATGAACAATAAGAAATTTTGCTTGTTTTAATAGTCAAGAATGCAGCTGATACTTTTCTGCTTTGCCATATATAGCTGAATATAAAAATAACTTCAGTCTCAGTGCACAGATGCATGATCCAGCCAGCAATGCTTTCAGCTCTCAGACAAAAGTTTCACTCAAGATTTAAATCTATTATTGCCAGATTGTTCCAGATAACCCAGCATAGGTCAGAGCTATGTAAAGGTCCATGTATTATTCTAAAACTATTTTATACTTCTGTTCAGGGGACCAGATGCTGAGGATGAAGATGAATGGGAAGATATGGAAGATGATAGTGATGAAAAGGATAGCTGCAGTACTGATAAAGACTATGATTCAGAAGGTCCTTTGTCAGATGATGAGGTTAATGGACAGACAAAAGAATTCCTTTTTATGCAAGAAGAGACCAGGAGTCGTTTCACAGAATATTCTATGTCATCTTCAGTAATAAGACGGAATGAGCAGTTAACCCTGTTGGATGACAGATTTGAGAAGGTGAGGCAGCTCAAGAGTGTAATGTGAAGGGTGTTAAATGCTTCTTTGTCTATTGATTTGTTTCATCAGGCAGTGTGCTGTACACCTGTGCAGATTTTACTCCTTTTAGCAGTCAGTGCATCAAGCCACTGCTTGTTGCATTTAAAACTGGCTACATTTAGAGGCTTGTGTCACCTAGGTTATAGTGTTAATTGCTATTGAAAGGCATAGCACTGATGGAGGTCAACAAAATTACTCCAATGACTATGTGAGCATTCATAATTAGTGTTACACTTTTGTCTGAGTTCAACACAGCAAACCATTTACAGGTCCCTGGTAAATACACATTCATGCACTGATGTCAGAGCAGTGGAAATAGGGTGTAACTTTTGTTCTGAGTAGTCACAAGCTTCTTGAGGCATAAAATGAAATAATGCATCAGAATAAAAAACATTTTCTAGAAGCTGATTTTTATATTATTATAAGATAACATAGTGAGTCCCATGCAGAAAAAATACTGATGGTAAGGAGGAAATCCTACTTCAGATGTGTTTGGCAGTTGTTCAGCAAATGAGAGGGGAGAGGAAAAAGAGGCAAATAAAAAGAAATGTGTGGCTCTTTACGCTGTCAAGAAGTTGCATGAAAAATGTGGTCTAATTACAGATATCCACTTCTTTATTTTAGTTTTATGAACAATTTGATGAAGATGAGATTGGAGCCTTAGATAACGTGGAGTTAGAGGGCTACATTAACACAAACAATGCTCGGTTGCAGGAAGTCCTGGATGATTACTACAAAGAGAAAGCAAAGAAGTGTGTATTCCCAGAAGTACTGCTTCACATAAGTAGTTCTGTAATCCTCTGTTTATATTGAAATTTTGGGTGTGTGGTTTCAAGCTCATGTACTCAAGGATTGCATCCCACAATAAAAGCAGCTGCATATGAGTTTTATCCATTTGTATGATAAAATTAAGTGGAGGAATTTTGTTGGTTTGAGTAGGTTATGCTCCTTTTGTATAATTGTGTTGAACTTAATGTAAGCAGTATCTATTAGAGGCATTCATCCTCTTGAAAAGCAGAATACTTCTTTTGTTGACTGTGTCTTTGTCCTAACGTTTGCAGTTTATTTTGAGGAGGCTTACTTAAGGAAACTTCATTTTTGCTGCAAATTTCATTGGAAATAGCTTTCTTGGGTCTGGGGCTTTACTTAAGGGGGTCTGGGCTTACATAGTTATACATTTTCAAGAAGAGATAAATCATATTTTTTGCTTTTCTGAACTTTTTCAAAGTTGTGTGAAATTGGATGCTCTTGAACCTGATGAAGATTTGGACTCTCCTGCAAATGAAGAAAGTGAGGAAGAAAAGGAAGAAATAGTAACTGTAGTTATTGAGGAGCCAAAAGAAAAGTGGGATTGTGAATCCATTTTGAGTAAGTATTTTGGAGTTTGCTCATTTGTTCTTAGGATTTCAAAGGAAATAATAGGTGATTTCAGAACTTTCCTGATAATGCTTCTGCTAAAATGGTTTATTCTCTGAGCACAACAGGAGGAATTTCCAAAACCTAAGTGGCAGTACAGTACATAATTTCTATTTGCAATCCTTTCTTAACTACTTTTTTTTTTTCTTTGTGATTTAGGTACCTATTCAAACTTATATAATCACCCAACACTTATTAAGGAACCATCAAAGGTGAGATTATTAAACTTACTCTGATGAATAACACTGGGGAAACTTGAGATAAATGTGTTTGTTTTCTCAATGGGTATCTGTTTTAAAAGACCGCAGAAGTGAGGGTTGGGGAGGGTTTTGGTATTATTTCTTCGCTAAAGAAGAGTTTGGATATATTTTTTCTTATTAGAAGGAAAACTGAGTCAATTTAAAATTTCTGTAATAGCTGGACAGAAACAGCAAGGAATTTCCTTTGTTGTTATCTGTGAGACACCTTTGTGTAATCTGTCTCACAGCCATATATTTGCTCAGGTTTATTTTCCTATGGTCTGAAACAATTTATTCTAGTTCTTTGGTCTTCCATATGTTTCCCATCATTAGAGCACAGCTTGATATCCCCAAATTTGAAATTAAACCTTTTTCTTGCAAGCTTATAAAGGAATATTAAGTGACAACTTAAGTTCTTTATTTTTTTCGGTAATATTTAAATAAAAGGGAAAAATGTCTTTCTTGATCTGGAAGGTCAGATTTTGTCACAGATGTTTTGATTTCTTACTTTTGGATTAATGTGTGGTTTTGTGACGGAGTTAAATACAATATGAGGAGATTTATTACCATTTATTACTGTTAAATCTGGATCTGAAGTTTTTACACTGATAAGGCACTGCCATGTGCACTTCTTGGAGAGAAAGCTAGGGGCCACTAATTCATATGCACTCTCTATTTTAGCCCAAGCCAGTAAAGATTTCTCAGAAGACTGGAATTCCCCTACACGTCTTGCCTCAGAAAGGTCTCACTGCTAAGCAGGTGGAACGGATGCAAATGATAAATGGCAGTGACCTGCCAAAAGCATCCACACAGCCCCGTTCCAAAGCTGAGACCAAAGAGGAGCGCAAAGCCAGGAAACAGGCAGTGAGAGAGGAGCGAAAGGTACGCCTGGCTGCAAATAAAACCTTGCAAAGCATTTTATGGTACTGAATTCTGCCTTATGAGCTTTGTTTAAAACTCACTTGCCATGTCTGAAGATAATGGGAAAAATGTGCTGTCTCAAAGGACTAGTTACTGCTTCTTAACAAAAAAATCTACTGCAAAGAAAGTTAACATCATACTGGTTTCCAGTATCAAAACTTGGGGTCTGTTACTGTGACCACTACCTCAGATACAACTTAAGGAGCATCAGATTTCCTTACTATGTAGAGTAGCAAAGGGGATAGTTACAGTGGCTCAGATCACACAAAGTGAAGAATATCTGGAAAATCCTAATTGGCCACAGTGAAATCCTACCTGTCTTATTTAGGAATAGAAATTGCCAAAGTATTATAATTTTCAACTAACTAAAATATGTTTCTCCTGTTGGTATACATAACTGATTACTAATAATTGGTGCCGTAAATAATATTATTGTCCAGATTGCTCTTGTTTTCATGATTTAGAAGAGTTAATTGGAATGGTTTGATTTTGCATGTTAATTCCTATTTTGTAAATTTGTCATTATTCCTGTGTGCAGGAACGCAGAATGGAGAAGAAAGCCAACAAGCAGGCCTTCAAACAGGAGAAAACAAGACAAGAGAAGGAGTTGCTCAATCTGAAACAAAACGTGCAAGGTCTGAAGCTGTCCTGATGAAATTGAGAAACTTACTGTGGAAACTTCTGTAATTTTTCATTTGTATTGAGAGGGGAACTGCTAACTCACAGCTTTGCCAGTCCTGCTCAAAGGGGGTTGTTCAAATCTCACTGTAATAAGATGCAGTAACTTGTCATTTTTTCTGAAATGAAATTCTATATAAAATAATGTATTGGTGATGTCTATTCTGTCATGAGTGACATGGCAATTGCTGCAAAGTTTCATTACAGTAGAAATGTATTAAAATTACGAATATTTTTCTTACAAGTTGACACTGAACAGAGTTATATATATATTTGTTGAATGTATTCAACAAATCAGCAGAATCCTAGAGATTTGATCAGATTAGATTCTTCTATTAAATTATTTCAGTTTAAAAAACTATTTTCGTTTATGTCTTCTCTCTCTTATACTGATGGTTGAATATAGTTCCTTACTATGATACAGTTTTGTTAGTCAAGGAGTTTACACCCACTTCTCCTTGGTTCTTTTTTTTTGGGTAGGCTATTTATTGTTTTGGTACTATGATGGAAGCCTTTTGTAAACAAAAGTGTCTGAAAAGCTGTTGTGAAGCTAGACATCCCTGTTACCTAATATGAGTTTTACATTTCCTGGCAAATAAAATCTGTCACAAGGAGTGTTGCAGTCACAGTATTCAGTGACCCTTAATGTTGCCATTGGGATTGGCTTTGCTGGAAATAGTCTGAGGAGGATGGCAAACAAACAGCAGATACTTGGATAAATAGTGTGTGTTGCAAATAGTCACTGTCTTGGTGTTTCTGGAATACTCTTCCTCAGGTCTTGTGTTGAATTTGATTTAATTGGAATACAAAATTATTATTCACTGCTATTGTTGTGAAAACTTCCTAAGGATGAGCTGAGGGCCAAAATCTGTATGTTTGGGGTGAACTTTAATGTTTATACTGTGATTGTGAATTATTTTGATCGTGACCCATCCATAACATGAATGAAATGAATAGGATTTGTAGAAAGTCCTGAATCATTCTGTATTCATAAAGAACCTCTTGGCTTTATGTCTGTATGTTACAGACAGAGCAATCTTCTGCCTTTATGTGGAAAGTTAACCTTTTTACCAGTAGGGACCTGGTAACGAACACATCAGTGGAGTGGCTTGACTGCTGGTGGATTCAGAACGTCTTCAATATTCCTTCAATAGTTTTGTGAATACTAGATGGAGACAAGCTAACAGGGACTGATGAAGTCTTAATGTGCAGAAACAATTCAAAATACTTGTTTTTATTGGAAGAAGGCTTTTATAATATATTTTATTTGGTAAAGTAGCATGATTTTGGAGAAGGGAATAAAGAGGCATTTGAATCTGCAAGTCTTGATCACTGTCCGTAAAGCTAAAGTACCAATACAGTATGCGCATCTAGTTTAAGCCTTCATTTTCTAGAATTGTCTGTTAACTGAATCAATAGAAATAATCTGTAAGACTAGAACAAGTTTCAGCTGATACCTGTACTAGTTTTCCTGTGTTTGACAAGCTTAAGCAGGGTCTGCCCATGTCATAATTGCTAATTGTATAATCACTGATTCTATGGTAACTGGAATACTGACCACCCAGTATTCATGACTCCTGACAACAAAACAGAAAAGGAAATCTGAGAAGCAATTCTGTTGAGATGAGTCAGATACCAGGAAATAAGCTCAATGGAACAAGTAAGTATCAGATGCTGTTCAGTGCTTTGGGATGGAATATAATTTTGTGGTTTACCAAAAGGACGATCTTTTACTAAAGCCAGTGCACATGTTCTTTGCTAGATTTCTCATTATTGATTCGGTGGTACTGTGTTTATACCTAAAGTCCTTTAAAATAAAAACAAGAGGAAAAGAACTTCGAGGGGATGAGAACAGAATAAAGAGGTGGGGAGGCAGAGGAAGGCGCTTGAAAGGAAGAGTGTAGTCTGGACCAAGGACAGACACAGCTGTTGCTTGGAAACAGTAGAGGAAAGACATTTAAACAGAGGCAATAGGAAAAGAGTCAAACAGATTACAGAATTGCTTTGTTCCTCTGCCCTTGTTATCAGTGAAACACTGCAGTAACCTTAACTATGTTTTGGAGTGTGGTAAAATCCCGAGGAAAAGGTAAGAAACAAAAGGGGTCATTCATCTGCTTAGCAAGACAAGGATTTCTATTGTTTAAGCAAGAGCAGGTAAAGAACACTTACATGAGAAGTCCTTACCAAAGTTAATTTAATGAAGTACCTATGTAGGTTACAAGTCAAATGAAAAGGACTCTTTCCTGAAGTTTTCCTAAAGGCTGTTTTTGTTTAATAGAAGCCATGTCCCTGCTCTGAAATGAGAGAGTGATTGTCTTTGGAGTTAGAAGGACCTGAAACTATTTCCATGTAACTTTAACACCTATTTTTTCCAAAAAAAAAGGTGATTTAAATGCAAATCTCAACAAATTTAACATCTACAAAATAAGATCATCTTGGAATGCTGTTCAGCAATACCATGGAGACTCTCCACCGTAATACTGAAGATCATGCCGCACTTTGCATGACACTTTCTACCTAAGACATTACTGGGTATCACGAGCTCCTACTGACATCCGAACCATAAATCTGGGTGGGTGCAGGTCACCTGCCCTGAACTGAGGCAGTGATGAACTCAAGCATTGTTCCACCATCTCCTCAGCCAACTGTGATGTCACTCTGAAAGCACATAGCAAAGCAGTCATGTGGAAAACAGAATGCTGCCTGTCATAGCAAAGGAGAGCCTGTGCTTTGTTGGAACAGGATAAATCAGGAGGGAGTTCTGCAAAAGGGAACCCTGGTATGCAATGGGAGAGTTGGATTTGATAATTCTTGGGTCCTTTCCAGCTCAGGATATTCTGTAATTCTATGGAGATGTCCCTTTCTGACAATGAAGTACTGTTCCAGCAAGAGCCCTGTCCAAGTGCCGCCTCTGCCGCAGTCATGACATCCTGTGCTGTGTAACCGAGACTCTTGCATGCTCTGCATTTTGCACAGCTGCCTGAAGTCAAGGTCTGGCTCCTTCTACAACCCATGGAAAACACTTTGCACATTTTGTGGTAAAACCCCCTTCTTTTTAGTGGGAATTTGAGTGCATTTAGCTGAAATGGGCAGTGAGCACTGGGGAAGGAGGAGGTGACTGCTGGTAGAGAAGTGGGTTTAAAACAGTTTAAAAACAAGTAAGTTGTCTAAACAAGTTTAAAACAGCAAGTAACTGCTTTCATTAGTGAACTTGATTAGAGAATTTTTTGTGCACAGACACACTGTGAATTTATATTGTCTTGCACTGTCTTAATTTGCCTGTTTGTCCAAAATCATGTTTACTATACACTGAATTTAATATAATGTATTTTCTCTTGGTGAGGCATAAATTACTAATTCACAGCTCCCTTTTTTGTTCCAGGTTTTAGGCTGAATTTGTTATTTTGGTCTTGGAAAAAATAGACTAATAAACCATCTGATAAGTAGTCCCTTTGACAGCATAATGTGGGCACCAGGCTCTGTTCCAAAGCCTGGTGAAGTGAATGAAAAGATTCCCCTTGACCTCCCTGATCCCTGGATTACAAACTGAATGTGTGGCTGCACAGTTTGCCTGACACAACTCAGTGCAGGGTTTTTCTGCAAGGGGTGGGGCTCTGCATGTACCCCTCTGCTCCTCAGTTTACATTACTGACCCTGTGTCTCTATGGTAGATCAGATCAGCCCTGCAATAGTGCTAAAACCTGATTTGGCAAAGAAAAAACCCAAACAAAACAACACAAAAGTACACTGAAATCAGTGACTGCAACAACCAAGACAAAGGGGCAATTACTTTGCATTAGTAGTTCCATGTTTGGTATCTCAAGATTCATTGGTTTTATCTAGCAAAATAGCTTGAAAAGAGAGAGCTCTGTGCTATGAGAGAGGTGAGAAGTTTTGTGTCACTGTGACCAGTGTGAGATCCAAGTCCTACAATGGCTCCCCATGCCCTGATGGTGCAGAACTGGTTTGCTCCTCAGTGAGCAAGGCACAAGTATCTGCTGCTCTTCTGGTACTGCAGAGGAGCATTCTTCTCAAGTTTGCTGTTAAAAATGTCTAGAAACAGAAGGTAAGGACCTGAATCAGGTAAGTAGAAGGTTCAAAGAGAAATGAGGATTTAGAGGTGTGTGTTTTAGTAGAATGAGCTGCGTTTTAGTCCAGCTGAGCTGTAACCAAAATGCCTTGCTTAGGTATCTGCTTAATTCCTATGGAAAGAGAGTGGACAGCATAGAGAAATTATTAAGAAGATCAAGAGAAAAACTGAGAACTAGAAACGGGGAGTAAGCAAAGTAAGATAGGAACAGGGTCTTTAATTTACCAGCTGTGGGAAACAGGCTTTAGTTTGGTCCCTGCTTCCATGGTCTTCCTCACTAAGGGCATTGCCCATCCTGTTGCAGAAGAGTGGGAGTGATGCTAAAATCTGAGACCCTTCTGAACCTTACAACCTCTTTTACTGTGAGGCATGACTCTTCCACAGATTTGGCACTGGATATTGTATGTACCTAAAATTTCCCTGTGCTTCCAGCTGCAGGTGCTATCCCTAGTTTTCCTTCTGTGTTGTCAGGTTATGGAGCTGGTAAGCAGCTGCTCCCATTCAGCCTGGGGCTGTGGCTCTTTCAGTGGTGTTGGTTGGATGGGCAGTACTGCTGCTTGTCAGGAGAAACCCCACTCTGGAATACATCTAAACTCAGAGATCTAATAATGAAAATACTGACCCCCTGAACAGGATCAGGCTGTTCTTCCTCTCAACTAAGAAAGAAAGAGAACCAGGTGTGTGGGGGGGGGACTCCAATGGGACAGCTCCTGTTCACAGACCCAATCTGTTCTTCTCTGCATGTCATTATTTGGACTGCTCTTCAGCCTGTCCCTGAGCAGAACAAACTGGAAATGGCTTCTATGGAAATTTCTTATTTGTCTTGAACCACAGCTGGATTTGGACAGCTTTTTAAAGTTTTGATGAAGTTCTTCAGGAGTTAAACTGAACCCAAAATAAATACTGCTGCAGCTCCCTGCTCCTGAATATAAGTAATTTTAAAGCCTGGGTAAGTAAGCATCATTTAAAAAGCATCACTCCAAGCCATAAATAGTGGGTTTTTGCATCCCAGCTGATCCAGTGTTCCAAGAAAGCCTTCAACAGGAAGTGCAAGCCCTTCAGCATCTTGAAACAGAGACCATGGGCGGGAGAAATCACCACTGTGAAGAAGCAGCCCCTGCAAAAGGTATAGTTAAAACTGAAGTGCGTGTGTTATCTCCATATGAAGTCTTTCATCCAGTAACACTATTGTTTCCTCCAAGGACAAAACCTGGATGTTGTGGATGAGTCTCACATATGTGCTTGACTGAGTGCCAAATTCTTTCCTCCCCCTCCCTGTGCTGCTAGTGTATGGGAATATTTCTCTGTTGAGAAGCCAAATCAGTAGATGTCATGCCTGCCCTGGGCACGTAAGTATCTCTGCTCTTCAAGTAAATGTTCAAACAGACATTTTAAAGACAATGTGAATCTCTAATAAATTTCTCTTCACCTAAATCTGAAAGAGAGCATGATTCAAGATCGTTGGTTCATGAATGCCCAAGGTTGAACCTGAGAGCTGCCCTTTCACAAAAGAAGTTGCAGAGATTCACTGCCATTTTACTGAAGGGTTTAAAAATGTATTTGAGCTGAATGTATTTACAGAGTGGAGGAAAAGATGCTTAAGCTCTTACTGGAACAAGTCATTTTGCTGGGGAGGAAGTGAGTACACATGGACATGCATGGATATTATTCTATCAAGAGATGTCAATTCACTACTGATTTGGTCAACTGCTGTTGTAAAACGCCCTTTAAAATCAGTTGTGGAAAGAAATAGAAGTCCACAAAAGTTTAAAGTTAAAAGAGTGTGACAAGTGGAGAAAGGAAGGTGTATTTTCTAATAGTGTCTTTTCTAATTCTTCCTAAGTGCTCTTAAGTCTGCCATGACCAAGGTATTTTGTTGGAACACATTGGTATTTTATCCTCCTTCTGGTGCTGTCAATAGACAGTGAAGGGCTAAATCAGCTTTCCCGTGCCTTTCAAAAAGAACCCAAATTTCTCTTGTTCTCTTGTTTTTACTTTCCCTCAGAAAAAAAACCCAGAACATTTGCTCTAAGATATTTCTGTCCCTTGCAGCAGGGGAGTGTAGTTTGTGTCTTCCCTTATTTCCATTACAGAAACAGTCAGGGAAGAAATCTAACTGGAAGCAGCATTATGAGTATTTTCTTAATACTATTCAATCAGCCAAGTAGGTCACAAAAGTTGTGAAGGAGGACCACCCTCTTTCACCTTCTCCCCCACCAAACCCCAACCCAGATTTGTGGTCTGCTTTCTTATTGCATCTTTGATAATGCAGTGACATCTTATTAACCACAGATGGGATTAAGTTTTGCACCCCTGCCACAACAGCATGTGAATATTAATTCCCTCCATATGCTCTGATTTTCAGCTCTATTTTTTGGCATGAACTGAGTAGGAATGCAAGGCAGAAGCCGTGGGGAGGAAGAGAAAACTAACCATACATTTTAAACATAAAGGCAGCAAATCTGGGGTCCTGATATTAACAGTTCAGGAGGAGAGTCAGGATAGCTGTACTATCCTGTAACAGAGGGTGAAATACATCCTCTCTTCATTCAAAGCCTGTACGCAGGCTTCCCCACTCCCATGGGGCTGCTTTTCCACTGTCTCCTTCTCCATCCAGTCTTTGCAGACAGGGAAAGGCATTTAGAAAAGGACAAGTCTGATTTATTACTTAATACCAGGTTCAGCCTCTGCAGAGAGCTCCCTGTGTCAGAAGTTACAGATCCAAAAAGATGCACATACTGACAATATCTCATGATAGTGTGATTTCTAAAATGTGGGAGCAATCTTGAAAAGGGTCTCAGTGAAGTCCTGCCTGTGTTAGGAAGGCAGAGAGCAGAAGGGAGAAGGGGGGCTCTTTGGGCTGCCTTCCAGAGCAGGGATTCATGACTGATAGCAAGAGCAGCTGCTGTGATTCCAGCCTCTCTCCTCTCCTAGATGACAGCAATGTAATACAAGCAGCAGGACACATCTTCCTTCCTTGACTGGGGTCAGGCTCCTCTCTGAATTTCCACTGCTGAGTTCTTTAATGACTGTTATTTCTGGTCTTACTTTACCAACTGTAAGAGCAGACCCTCCCTTTCCTTCTCTCTCTTGGAGGAAACCAAGATGTGCAAAAAAGCAGTGGTAGTTGTGGAGAAAGGAATTGGAGAATTGCTTTTTAGGAAGGACAAATTCCTGAGTAGCCTAGTGAAGATGTATACCCTATACTAGAGGACTATCTTGTATATCCTTTATACTACAGGAGTGGTGAGAAAGTACATGGATTGTGGGAAGGAGAGAAAGATTTCAGTTTTGTCTCATCCTCCTCCGAACAGAACCCAAAACTCCCCATTCTCCCTCGAAGTTCCAGGTGTCCCTGCTGCACCCCTGAAGCCAGGTATCTGCCCTGCCTGATCCTCCCCTCCCCTGTCCTTGGAACCATTTTGCCCACATTACTGGTCTGGAGCAGACTTTTGGTGGCTGCTTGGGCCATCTTTTCTGTATTGTTACTGAGAGAAATAATTTGTAAACATGCTGAATCTTTAGTATTAAGATAAGGGCACTTGGGCTGCTTTTGTAAAAGGCACTGGACATGAAGGAATAGTCTGAGAACATCAAGGGCAGTGTGATGGCTGAATGTGACTGTGTTGACCCTGAACACTGGTTGCTCATTGCAATGAGTTGGACTGTGCCTGCCATAACACTTGTTGAAGAGTTTTTAGCAGAATGTGGGCAGTAATACTGTCAAAAAAGATTTTTAAAAGCATCACTGCATATTCTTCACAATGCTGCTTCACACCCAGAAACCTGGCTCTTGGATGTGCCTCAGCTGACGGGCCACACCTGCTTCAGAAGTGTTTTGCTAAATCACAGAATCAGTTACATTGGAAAATAAATCCAACTTCACTGATTCCAACCTATGACCAAATGTCCTTGTCACTGCCCACCTGGACAATCACTAGTGTGTAATAATCAGTGTGCTGAATTGGTCCAGGGAGTCTCCTGGTAATATTCCTTACCCAGGCTCCAGCAAGGAGCAGACTTCCCCATAGTAGGAGTCTGGTTGGCATACAGGACACTCAGAAACAAGACACCCACAACAACCACACTTCTTTTATTACCTGTAGCTGTTATCCCTCTGGTTGCCTACACTGACCTGGGACACTCCCCAGACAGATCTTCTTCTCCACTGTTATCTGCCTGACCCTTGAGATCCAGGGCTTCACACCTATTCTGTAAGGGCCCCTCGGGAGGCAAGGGAAGCCAGCAGGGGATTCTTCTGCCTCCCTGAGCAGGGACCTCTTTCCATTTCCCTGATTTTGTCTCCTTCAGCTTGATGGCAAGAGAGGTGGAGCTCCTCAGACTCTTGCTGATCTTCCATCCACTGCATTTCTCTCAGGGGTGGAAGGGTGTGACTCTACAAGTCCACTTCTCTTTTGCACTCACTGATACTTCTCAGCCTCCCCACCTCCTCTTTAAGCTCTGCCACCAGGCTGAGCAGATCACCACCTGTTCATAATGCATGCAGGTGTCTTTCCCACTGATCTCCAGCACTTAGCACCAGGCTCAGACACTCCCTGCAGCCAGAGGCCTGGATATTTGCATGCTTCTCCAGGAGCTCTGCTCAGACTAGTTAATTGTAAGGTTGAGAATGGGTAGGACTAGGACAAAGATAAGAAAATCTGCTTTTATTAATCCCCAGGATTTATTCCTGAAAGCAATTGCTATTTGCTGGGTTAATACCCTAAGCATGCATTTTAGTGTCCCAAGTGTTTTTCTAGGGGAAGGTTTTGTAGTTTGTACTAAGTTTGTACTTTGGAAGCTGATAGGAATTCATCACAGACACCTGCTGATGGGGCCAGGTGTTGAACTGCATCTTGAGTGCTCCAGTAAAGCAGGAGAATTCTTCTTCTGTAGTGTATGAACTGTAACACAAGCTGTTCCTTTCTTACTGCCAGACTATATTCAACATCCATGGTGCTCTCCAGAATGTACTGAGGCTGCACAGCAGAGGGACATGGAGTTTGGTGAAGAACAAGCTGTCTGGTGTGCTGCAAACTCCACCAGACAGGCTTTGGTAAGCAAACACACTCACACTCGTCTTGTCCTGGAAATAGATTTGCTTAACCGTAGTTTGTGGTCAGTAAAGGCCTATATTAATATAAGACTTGAAATTCCAGGGAAGTTGATAAACTCTTATAACAAGACACATGCTGAATATCAGCTGGGAGTTGCCCATAACTGAAGCCCTTTTTCTGATTAAAAAAGTGACAGAATATGACAGTACAAAAAACTTGGGACAACAACTTCTTCAGACTCTCCAGCAGTTATACTCCAAGGCAGCAGCTGGAATATAGGAATTTTCTCTGTAGAGAATCAGAAACCTGGCAGCTTTTGCAGTACATTGAGAAAGCTCTTCCTGTCCTTTAGGGCTCCCTGCTCTTGGAAGGTTTATTATTCCCTGGTCAGTAGACACAAGGCCAAAGGGCAGAGCCCCTTGGGGGACTCAGAAAAGAAGAGTGGATCATCAGTGTCTTGAAGTGGTATCCTGTTTTGCTATAGAGAAGAGAATAATATAAACAGTTCCTTAAGGAGAATACTGCTGGTTTGGGGGAGATTCTGTTGTAGTGTATTTTTTTTTTTAGGATGTTTAAAAATCTTATTACTCTTTCACCTATCTGGAGCAGGAAGAACAGTTTGCAAATGTGAGAGGCTGGACCTTTGGCCTGTTCCTTCCTAGCACTTCTTCAACAGCAATTTGGAGAGTTTTCACAAGGGTCTCTAAGTTCCTTGCTAGAGTTGAGTGATGATTGTGTATCTTTTTTCACTAGGACATGCAACCATTGACTGAGAGAAACACTCCAACATTAACACCTGCTGTGTTATCACTTCTGGAGAGAGTACAAAAAGACAAACATAAGCCAGGCAAAGAGTTCATTTAGTCATGTTTATGTTTTTCTTATAACAAACCCTGAGGTATTTGAGGTGGGGGAGGCATTTTTTAAAGCAGATCCTAGCCTTTGGAATCCAGTTTTCTGATAGAATAATGTAGAATTATAAAGTTTGACTTTTTTGCTGGGCTTTTTTGCCAAGCCTTGATGTGAAATCCTAAACTCGTTTCCACACAAAACTTGCTATAAATGAGAAAGGACAAAAATTTCCAAGTGGATGTTGTTGATAGTGAATGGCTTTCCTGGTTGTTATATTGACCTGTTGGGTGGACTGTATGCACAGAGGTTTTCATTTGGGTCCTCAGGAGGGCCCAAATGCATGTTCAGTTAGAGGTCCTCAAACAGAAGTATCTATATAGACCTAAAATATACAGTCTGGCTTTGAGGTTCCTTTTGCCCATAAATAATTCCATAACCTTTAATCTTCAATTTTGAGATTTATTCCATCCTTTTTACCAATTAGATGAGCTATGAAGCTTTGTATGTTGCTTGTTCTAAATGCCCTTATTGATTCAGCCTTAAAATTAACATCACCACTTCCCTAAAATAGTTCCCTTGAAGCAGGATACCACATAATATGTTTTCTAGGACCTTGCTAATGGTAATCATGACCTATATTAGTCTATGTTTAGAAGATTTAAGTTATTTTAAAGGTTATTTGTAGTGTAAGCTGTGAATGATAATACATACCACTCCTTGTATCAGTATTTCAGGTTTGAATTTATGTAGATTATCATGTTTTATGGTAAGTAAATTTCAAAAATAATGATCTGCAGAGACCTCTTCAGAAACACTGAAGAAAACAGGAAAATCTATGGGTGTATCTGCTGCGAAAAATTCTTCAGGAAAGTTTGGGTAAGAAATAGTTGGGGTTTTTTTACTTCAATATTATAATGTAAAAAGAACTTGTTTGCTTTTGTTATATAGAATGTCCTGTTGCAGTGTTTGGAGTATGAGCTCCTTTGTATTAATTGAAGCACTTAATTTCACTGAAACCTTTTTCAGAGCTCCTCAGGGCCCCAGTATAGGCTGCTGAGAATGCTAATTTTGGTGTGGAATGTTCTTTGATTTGGAACAGCCCCATCCCAAGTAGGCACTGTCTGTGTTCTGCTGTAACAGACATCTCAAGAGGATATGCTACATGACAGTGCAAACCTCTCCAGCAGATCTTGTGAACTTACAACAACGTGCTTTCATTGTCCAAGTGTGGAAGATGCCAGCATTCATTTCAGTAACAACTATGTCAGGATGATTGTGGAGATTCTTCCTTATCCTCAATGTTTCATTTCCCAGACCATGATGTTTGGTGCTCCTGCTCCTCAGACCATGTAGTCAGTGGGGTTCCCATCTCTGGGCATGCCAAGCCATGTCAGAGCAGCAAAAAACCCTTCCAGTCACTGTTTAAGGTGGTTGTGGTGCTGTTGCTCAGGAGGATGGCTCAGATGGTCAGCATCTTGCACCCCTCTGAAATGTATACTACTGTAGAACATGAGTTCTTAGCAGGAAATGTGGCCAAGAATGATTCCCTGTATTGGCAAGGTATTTTGAGCCCAAGAGAGAAGTTTGTGAGAGTGCTTGGCGTGGGATGAAAAGGAATGTGCACAAAACAGTCAGTTGCAGACACTCTGTGTGCAGTTTTACTGTCCTTAGTTGCTGCTGGTCAGTGACTGGATTCTTCAGCTGTGGGGAAGACTGCAATGGGCAGTTACCAGTCCACAGTGCCATTATCAGCTCTACCCCCTGCCCCTTGACTTTGCCAGCTACAGGAAAACTGCTGTCAGTACCCAGTTGTGTCATCTCTATTACCTGGGACTATGTTAATAGCATAGTAACTCCTGTGGTTATTCCACAGGGTCTTGCAGACCACCAGCAGGGATTTATTGATACTATCACCATTCTCAAGGTTTAGCCACTGAATTCTGAAATATGGGGCTTGTCAGGCTTGACACCTCCTTTCCCTATGGATACTGGCAAGTCCTGGTATCACTGGGGTTGTAGTTGCAGCCAGTTTGCAGAGGCTTGGGACAGCCATTGCCTCCCATGGGACCCTGGGACAGAGATCCACACTCACATCTAAAATGGAGGAGAGTGGAACTGTGAAAAAGACTGGTCTAGGTGAGCTTGCATATGCTCAATTAGGACGAGCATTGCTTGTCCAGTAAAAAAAGTGTTGGCAACTGCTGCTGCATTTTCTGTAAAACCTGAGATTTGCCAGGTGCTTTACAGAGCACTTTGGGCAGGTGAGAAATTAGTTTCAGTGCTACCCAAGAGTATTTTTTAGCTGAGAAAGCAGATGTGAGAAACTGGCTTTGATTGGTGCAAATAAATGGTCTCATCCTTAATGTGGCTGGGATTAGTTTCCAGGATAAGCTGCTCCATCACCTTCCCACAAATACAGGTTTAATATTCTTAGAGAAAATAGAGTCAAATATAAAAGCTCTTTCTATAACAAGAAATAGCAAGTATATGGCTTGCTGCTGCTTTTAGACCACAGACAGACAACAGAAGATAAGAGTGACTGGTCAGCAAGGATGTGTTAAGGCTTTCTTCTGACATATTATGGAAGATCTTAAGCGACACAATTTTTCAGCATCACTTCCCCCTGAAACGCTGCAGCGACCAATAAAATAAGCAAACTCCAATTCATTGGCTCAGGTTTGGTTGGGGCTTTTTCTTTCCAGGCTAAAAATCCTGTTATGCCATCCTTTTTAAAGTTGTGAGATTATTTGTATCCGTTGCCAAGATTTAATTAAATGATTGCCTAGAGGGGTGGACATTACCAGCAGTTCATTCAATGGTTTTAACAAAATGTAAGAAGACCCAGTACCATGTGATTTTCTTTTTCTCTCCCCTAATCCTTTGATATGTTGAACAAGACAAGTGAACATTGTGAAACTTCATGTGAATTTAATTGAATCTTCCAGTAAGCAATAAATGATAGTGATTGATGCATGATAAATGTACGCTGTGCATCTATTCAAAGCACTTTGAGTTCAGACTAAAACTTAAAACTTATTTGCTTTTAAAATTTGATCCACAAGACAGAACTATTGTGGAGGTATATCCCTTTTTTTTTTTTTNAAGAGGGGAAAAGCCCCAAACCCATGCCAAACTATACTGTGTGATGTTACCACAGTTGTTTTCTTTAACAACCAAATAAATGAATCCCCAAATTTAGAGCAAGTTTTATTGTATTGTTGTGTGTGTCGCCATTATTTTCTGTCTGTGTATAGAAGTGTAGGATTTCACAGCCTAGTTTCCAGTATCTTAAAAAAAAAAAAAAAAAAAAANCATTTTAAACATTCCACTAGGAATGAATCAATCATTAGTATATGGAATGTACCATCCCAGTTCAGACTGGCTATGAAAAATTCTCTGAAACTAACAGCAACCCATTAGCTAAGAAAATGGAAAGTTACAACAGGAAAAATTTGTAAATAGAACTGAAGGAAAAAGAAATGAGCTTGGTTTCTGATGGAGGATGGAAACNGGTCACTTGATCCACTGTCAGTGGATCACCTCGCATAAACTTTCAGTGATGCAACAAGTAGGGGCTTTTTAGCCCAATAATTTTCATTAAGGCTTTCAATTAAAATCCATAAGGAATTTTCTTACTGATTAAATGCTCATTAAGTAAATGAAGNAATTAGTTTAGCTTCTTAGCTTATTTCAGCAGGTTCAGGTCTTTTTTCTTCTTTCATAAAGAGAATGCTTTTTTAAATGAGACCAAATGTTTACTAAGTTTCATTCTTTTACAGTATGATTTGATTATAGTAATTCAGTTGTTTATTCACCACNTTTAAAAGGTTTAATTAAACTACTTAGACTCTGGCTAATAGTGATGAGATGGATGCAGAAAGGGTGACACTGAAGCAATTGTAACACCTAGAGCTAGAAAAAGCAGGCATGACAGTAGTCCCAGTATATTGAAGCAGTGCTGCTTAGTCTTTCAGTCCAGGAAGAAGAGGGGAAAAGCCCCAAACCCATGCCAAACTATACTGTGTGATGTTACCACAGTTGTTTTCTTTAACAACCAAATAAATGAANTACTAAGTTTCATTCTTTTACAGTATGATTTGATTATAGTAATTCAGTTGTTTATTCACCACATACCGCTGTGCTTCTAGAGGTTTTCAAGCAGAGTTCAGATAAAAGATTATTTTTATTTGAATGTGAGGTAAAATATCCTAAGATCTAGATCTTTCTGTCCCATCGCTTAGGTGCTGTGCTATGGCCTATCTTACCTTCTCCATGGTCACTTGGAGGAGGAATGGGCTGTGCCAGGGAGGGAGAGCTGGTCAGTGCTTGGGCTGCTGCCTTCCTCCACTGTACCCACAGCAGATGTGGGGCTGCTACTCCCCACACTGGTGCTGTCACAGCCCTGCATGAGCCAAAGGCAGTGCCACCAGAGAGATGTCCTGCAGCTTGAGCCTCAGCTACTGATGGCCTCTGAGAAGTGCTCACAGAGGTCTTCCTAGCAAACGTTCAGAAAGTCCAGTCCCACTTTCAGTATTAGATGACTCGGGGCTATCTCACATCTCTTGAGTTGCAAGAATTTTAAAACAAAGCAATTTTTTTTGACAACATAACTTTTTGAAATAACTTGCCTTTCTTTGTCATGGAACATCATCAGCTTCTGCTACATCTACGTTGTCAAGAATCTGGAAAAAGAAAATTGAACGGGCTGATGGGTTTAAGCAGCATTGCACATTTAAGATTTGCTTCAAACCTTCACAAGTAAGTGCTTTACTTGCAGACACCATCACCATGTGATTTAAAAGTATTTTAAAATGCATCAAAAGTGGTTATTTTCTTTTTATTTGAATGAGACGATATTTAGCCTGTAGTTACATATGCATTGGTGAGAAATGCTTATCATCGTTCCATGTTTTGGAAGAGGCTGAGATCAGGCAGCAGCACCTCTCTTGGCAGCCCAGAGCTCAGGTACCCTGCTCCAGAGCAGCTGGAAGAATGTGCTCAGTGTCTGCATAATGTTTGCTTCTTAACATCACATTTAAATTCAAGGACAAGTATTTCAGTAATTACTCATACCTCTTACAAAAGCACAAACCAAAATGACAAAATGTGTATGGATCAGGCAGTACTACAAATTTTTTTGTAGCAAAGAATTTTTTGTTGTAATTTAGTTTTTTGGGTTTTTTTACAAGTACATAAGCTTGCTTGAAGCCAAGTGAATACAATTTGTGCAAACAAGGAAGAAAATACAATTAAATGGATATACACACACACCTTACCAAGTCCAGATGAAAATACAAGCCTAGGTGTAGAATGTGCATATAACATTCTGTTTGCAACCTTTTCTGTATTCTGGAATTCATAATTTAAATAACTACTCACTGGACATGACTGTGCAGTACCTGTTTTCCTTCTGCTGTTGTCATTACAGGAAAGACCTTAAAATTCCTTTTGGTTTGTCTTACGCCAAAAATTTTCATAACAAAAAAATACCCCTCAGCACTGCATCTGCAGAACATATTCTCTCATGAACTGCAATAAGACAACCCTTAATCCAAGTACCAATCAACTTCTAAGAATATTCAGTGACATTGTATAACTACAGTGATCCATATTTCAGCAATGGCAAAACAGCAATCATTTTAAAATCATTTTTTATTTGAAGCTCTCTGGAAATATTCCTGTGATTAAGAAGAGAATATGCTTGCTCCATGTTATACTAGTAATGACCATTGGTTACTATGGACTCTCTTTGGATTTAATGGAAGAGTAGCTCTTGGGGTTTGAGAATTTACTCAGATTCAGAAATTCTGTGTCTATTTTAGATGAAACAGAATCCATTAGTAACTGAGCCATCCACTAAAATCATGATTGTTTTTTTGTAACTATGGGTTAGGCAAACAAATTAAATTGTGAAGAGTTTGTTTCTTTGTTTAATAATGTCGTCTGGAAAATATGATTTTTACAATTTCTGCTTGTTTATGCATCAGATGATAGGACTGTCACACCAACACACTTTCCACAGGAACTTTTTCATGGACAATTTATCCCAGGAAAAAAACAGCAGTCCCCATGGTTCTAGTCTGCAAGAAACAAAGGCTAGAGTCCAACTGCAGCAGTCCCAATATTTCTGAGCAGAACTCCATGAGTAAAATGGCCTCAACCATGATCACACCTGCTAATCTCAGCTGACACTTGTGAGGCAGGTTCAGAGCCTGGTTTTGAAAAGGGCTCAGTGTCAGCTCACCACCACAGCCCCACTGGGCACGGACCATGGTCCACAGGGGTCCCACTTGGGCAAAGGCTCCCCGGGGCCAGGGTTGGATTTCTGTGAAAGCCCATATTTTCAGATAGTTGCAATTATTAATCATTTCCCAGACTAAATAATGGCCATTTTTATCAACAAAAGATGAATAAAGGCCCCTTAGGTAGGATGCATTATTTTTTATTAAGTGTTAAATTAATCAAGCTGTTGACCCAACAGGACCCCATAAGCTGAAATTTAAGCAAATGCTGAAGTGCTTTACTTAGAGAGAGAGAAGCGTCTGATGTATTGACAGATCCAGCTCTAAATGAAAATTATGTTTTGTTCTAACTTGAGACAATTCATTTCCCATTCTGAGAACTGCATGTACCCAAGACAGCAGTTCTTACACAGTTGTTCAGAAGTGGTAGTTATTTCCAGCCCTAGGAAAAAGGCAGCAGAGGCACACAGCTGAACTGCCCGCCAGAAAACAAAATCTAGTTTAACATAATTATAATAGTGATGATCTTCATTGAAGCAAGTGAAACAAGGATGTAACATTTACTCTTGGAATGATTCTGATTTAAATTAAGGATTATTAAAGTTCATTAAATAAGTGCTTAACAGAAATCTCTCTGATGTTGATAATCATTTGTTACATTTGCCATGTGTACAAATTTGCTATGATTTATGGCTCATTAAATTGATTTCTTTGTGATTCCCCCCACTTCCCATTCACCCTAACTGAATTTCTCCTGTTGCAGCAGCCATTGTTTTATTGTGCCTGTTATGATACTTTGCTGTCATTGAAGATAGTTATTCAGTTGTTTGCATGAAAAGAAACAAAAATATAGAGGGAGCTGAGGGAAATATGTTAGTTCTACTGTTGTCATATGCTAAAAACTAATAGTATGAAAAATAGAGCTTCTTATTTATTAACATCCCAAATTTAACTACCATGTTCATAACATGCTTTGAAAACATCTGGGGCAGTTTTTCTGCAAAACAAAACAAAAACGAAACCACCCCCGTCCTAACAGATTTAAGTAAGAAGCACAGTCTTTTTTAAAAAAGGGGAAAAACCCACACAGGGTAATAGTTACTTGAAGGCATGGTGAAAGTGAGGCAGTGTTACAGAATTTGTAGTGGATGGAAAGGAGCGAGGAAGATGATGCAGCTGGTTTATAGCCATCCCCCCAGTTGCTAGCTGAAGACCTTGCTGTTGGCCGAGGCCATTCAGCCTGTGTGATGGTTCCTCTGAGCCAAATGCCATCGTGATGTCCCCAGTAGTGTTCTGGTTGTCACCTGCTGGGAGCTGCCAGAAACCCATCACATGAGTGAGATCCATGAAAGGCAGGCTTGCAGTTTCAGCTGCTGCCTCTGTCTCTTTATGCACTGGGTACTTGTTAGTATCCCCTACAGGCCCTGAGGAAGCTTCTTCCATGCTGATTTTGTGGAGAGACTGAGGTTCTGGTAACGGCAGGTCCTCGAGAAGATGCACATTGTAACCTTTAACATCCACTTTTATCGGTAGATTCTTGAGGGATCCTGCGGCAAATGAGGTAGAACTAAGGTCATATTTGTTAGGCTGATGGAGGTTCAGGTTGATAGGGACAGCTGCTGAACATGGTGTGGGAGGGACAGCTGGGAGGCTGTCTGCACAGCCCATCCTTTGCAAGTGAGGAGAAGACTCAAGAGGAAGAGCAGTTTCTAAGCTTGGCTGGGAATGAAGGTGGGAACAGTTGTATTCCTCTGTTTCTGAACTATTCACAACCCCATTCAGCACAGGGACCCTTTCAGGAAGAGGGGACAGCATGCTGGCATCTTCCTTCAGTCTGTATGAAAAGAGCTGGTCAAGGAGACCCACGGAGTCACCATTCTGCAACCTGCTCTTCAGCAGTTCTTGCGGATGAGTCTTCCTAGTATGGCGCGTCAAGTGGTCCTTCCGCCCAAACCTTTGGGCACAGAACTGGCACAGGAAGTCTTTGCAGCCCGTGTGAACCACCATGTGACGTCGCACATCTTTACGGGTGTAGAAGTGACGCTCACAGTGGTCACACTTATGTTTCTTTTCCTTCATGTTGCCAGTCGGTTTCCCTGCATGACTTTTGAGGTGTTCCAAGAGAACCTCAGTACCACCAAACTCCTGGGCACACACCCTACACGTCAGGTCCCCGCTGGTGGCCGCGTGAAGAGCCAAGTGTCTCTTATAGCCTAGCTTGGTGTTGTACTTCTTGCCACACTCTTCACACTTGAAGGCCATCTTGTTGGGGTCATGAGTCTGAAGGTGATTCTTTAGATGATCTTTCCTGTGAAAGGTCTTTTCACAGTAGCCACACTGGTGAGATTTCTGTGGAGAATGAGTAGCCGAGTGCCTAAGAGAAAAAAACCACAATACACACACAAAAAAAGTTATTTGTGTTCATATTTATTCTAGTACATTTACGCTCGCAGCCTCAAAACTTGAAAACACTAGAATTCTTGATGGAAGGCATTCTGACAACTTCTCAGGTTATTAGTAAAAGCCTAAATTTTGTGGGGGGAGGGAAGGTGTTAATCATAAAGAATAGAGTAGATTAAAACTGCTCAACATCATCTTTTTGAGTAGCCACCATAATTAAGAGAGACTAGTTTTCTCAAATCCTATTAAAAACAACAATAATAAAAACTGGATCTCAGGGATTAACTATCATTGGAACATCCCAAAGGAAAAAGATGGGGTTTTTTTCCCCACACACACCCAGAAGAAAAGTAATGCCTTCAGAGCTGTACCTGAGCAGTTTATATTTGGAAATGAAGGCTTTTGTGCATCCGTGCTGTGAACACTTGTAGGGACGCTCCCCTTTGTGCGCGTAAGTGTGGACTGTGAGCTTGTCAATGGAATCAAATATCTTCCCACAGAGCCGGCAGGGATAACTATCTGGCTGCTTCACCTCTTTTCCCTTCAGCAGTGGAGACCGACCATTTCTCCATTTAGGTATAAACCTTACGAGAGCACCACAAGTGCTTCCTGAGCTGGCACAGCTGAACTTTGCAGCGGAGGAACAGGAAATGGTCCCAAAGCATTGAGTAATGCTTTTGCCTAGTGATGCTCCTCTCAGTTTCCCTTTGAGTTTGCTTTTTGCTTTTACAGGTCCCAATTTATTTGATGGTCTGAACCTTGTAGGAAGGACTCGGTCTTTATGGATGCACTGGTGAGATTCCAGCAGAGCAAAAGTTGCAAAAGTGCTTCCACAGCTGGAGCATATCCAAGGGTCTACGGGCTCTTTCTGCAATGAGAACAGAGACAGGTCCTTCTTACTAACCATTCTAAGGAAAGGTATTCTTCTCACTCAACTTCTGTGCTTTTCTAAGACCCATCATTGTCTTTGGTGATATTTACTTCCATGTGCTCCCACCTAGTTGTTCAACTGGCAATAGATTCTCTCTAGTAATAAAAACTCGAAAGAAAAGTAAGGTTGGCTAAATACTGATTTACATGTTTTTGTTTAGCATTCACTGTAACAGTAATGAGTCCTTCACCTTTGTTTATCTGTGATGACTGAATTTCAAAGTTTCTACATTTGGTGCATTTATGAAATTACTCATAAAAGCAGTTGTAAAATGTACTTTATCCTTGGACTAACACAGTTTATCTGCTATTCCAGCCACACAAAAATGGGATGGGTTTCTGTACACAAATGTACACACATTTAGCCATACAGATTTCCTTGTGTCTTGGGCCAACCCCAGGCTTTACCACACTGCAATGGTCACTGGCTCCAGGAAAGACTTCCTCATTAAGCTTGACATATGGCATTAGATTTCCATTAGGTGGATAAGAAACACCTTAGGTTTAGGGATCTCAAGCCCATCCTGACTTAAAGCCTTTTTTTTTTTTTTTTTCAAACAGTGTATTATTTGGAAATATTACTTCCATGGAAAAAAAGAGCTCTCCTGGATTCAGTTGAATTCACTTTTAATACTGATATTATAAAAAAAAAACTGATAAAAAAATTACCAAAAATGTCCAATCACTGATGAAATGTACTTCTAATTAATCCATGACCATGTACATCCTCAACTTCATCTTCCTGTTATGTAAGCTTCTCTTAAACCATCCTTGTTTTCTCTTGTTCTTAGGCTAGCTTGCTCTGGAGAGCATGGTGAGGCTGCATCCACTCCAACTTTATTTCCAGACTGAGTCCTCCTCTCTACTAAGACTCATGTCTGATGCTGTGGCTCTCCCACACTTTCCTTCTGAAGGCCTCACAAGCCTTCTTGGAACATGAATTCCTGGTTCATTTGTATTCTCTGTTTCACATTCTTTCTAGATTAAGTATTGATTTTCACAGCCATGTTTTTTACACTTAGCAAACTTTTCCTATCAGTTTAAGGATTTCTGCTATGATACAGAGGGGAAGATATTTAAGTTAGTAGAGAAGAGTTACGGAACAGGAATGACTGAAATAATTAATGGATACTCTGGCCAATCAGAACAAAAGAAGGGGAAATGGTGAAAAAATCTGAGGCTGGATTACTTGGTTATCTACGAATTAATGCCCATCTTAAGTCTTTTCAATACATCAAGTGGTGCCACTTACTTAGGACTATATCTGGTGGCTCCATTGGATTACAAACACAGGACAGGAAGAACAACCTCTCCCTGAGTAGCTGCTTGGCTAAAATTGCTACAAGTACTCTATAGCCTACACTTGCATTACTGGAGTTATATAAACAGAGAAAATATGTAAATAAACTGTAATTTACTATGTCTAGTAATGGCTTCAATGCAGAGTGGGGTACTTACTGCTACTGGAGGCAAAGGAGAGACATCTGATTCTTCTTTAATGAAGACTGCAGAAGCTTCCATAAATTTGGCATAATCAGCAGCATACCATACTTTCAATTCTGTGTGGGGTTCAATTGGCTGTGAATGGAAAAAACCAGCACATGTTTACTTGTGTCAATTTTCGTAAACCAAACAAAACAAAAGATAGGAGGAGAAACGGTGTGCAGTGTTTCTTCCTTACCCAAACTGTATTTTTCATCTCTGTTTAAATGATTGGTAAATTAGTTTCAAGATGCAAGCACTTTTTGAGCATTACTACCCACTAGGGCTTGACACTTTCTGTTTCTAGAAGTGGAATTGCATATGCACAGAGATTTTTTTGGGGGGGGGGGAGGCGTGGTCTAGGAGCAGGAGGGATGCCTCCATCCTCACATCCTCCATGCTCACTGAGATGTATTTGTCTGTGATGTTCAGTTATCCAGCAGTCTTTCCAAGCAACATCCCATGCCCATTCCTTGAGGTCTGGAAGCCCACTGGACACAACACTTAACTATAGGGTAGTTAACTAAAGGAAAAACACATTACGAATTACAACTTCTTGGATGCCTCCTGGGTATGTCTCACTGAGCATGGGTGCAGAGCTGATCAATATGTGGACTGCAAGGCAAACTGGTGCCTTTCCATGCACTGGCTCGAAAGTGTCAGGCTTGCTGTGAGCGTGCTTTATTGTAACTCTGCCCTCCTTCCACTGAAGCCTTCCCTCACAGGTTTAAGGGAGCCCATAATCTACAGTCCCCTATCCAGTCATGCTTGCCCAAATCTCTCCTTGGACTGGACTATGACCTTTTCTGACAAATACTTTCAGTCAATAATATAGCAAATAGAAAAAGAGAGGCGTGATTACACTCACTGGCTAAAGACCTGGCAAAGGAGAAAACTAAACTTTGGGGTCATGATTTATATGACTCCCTGACCCTGTACACAATTTTTTTCATCTATAATAAAAACCAACATTGCTGCAACAGGGGTAGAGCTAAACTGCACTTGTAGTTTTATTTTAACTAAGATAAACTTGTGCCACCAAAAAAAAAACCCCAAAAAACAAAAAAAACCCAAACAACCCACAAAAAAAACCCCAACAAAACACCAAACAAACTACCCCAGAAAGAGAGCAGCTGAGTCTTAGTCCAGAAAATGTGACATCATAAAATCCACTTATTTTGTAATATCAGTGTGGGTTACGCATGGTAGGGAAAAGACAATGTAGATTGAATGTGAATGCAGACAGGTTAATTGAGGGTTTAATGCTGAAAACAAAATTTTGAACTCCCAAGCACAAGCCTGCCTGCTATCTACAACCACTATGGGCTTTGATAACACCTGGCCTAAACAGAAATAGTCTGTCTTGAATTCTCCACTCAATTAAGGACATGAGGCATAGCCATTAACTAGGAGGCTCATCATGCATTGTGAGACAGATGTTCAAGGGTGTCTTGGGACCTTGGCCTGTGACACCTGAGACTGGTGCCCACAAAAAACTGCACAGCGTGACACTGTCAGGACTTTCTGCCCAGCATTCCTAGAGCAGCAGCCATCTCCTTTATGGGAAGCTGACACCTGGTCAATGTGACTTTGGGGAGAGTGCGAGTGCATCAGTGTGCAAAACAGCCAAGTAATTCAAAAGCTCTAATCTCAGTAAAACTGACATTAAATACCAGTATCCAAATCCACTACAAGTTGTCTTTTACTCTGTGCCACCAGTGACAATAAGAGGACTGCAGCACCCACATGAAAATCTCCTGGGATCAGACCAACAGCAACCATGGAAGATTTTTATTTCCTCACAATTCTATACTTTTTAAAGCATTTAATTCTATGGATTGCAGCCATTAGATCAGAAAATAAGCTAATGGTGGTGTCAGGATGCCACTTACACATCTGCTTTAGTAGCTGTAGCTTCATGTCACTGAAATCCCATTTCTTTGTAAAAACAGTGGGGAAACTGCCATCTTAATACACTTTACTAAAAATGTCTTGAGAAATCATCTTCAGAATCAGCCCTAAGCCAGCCTCACAGCAAGACCAGCAGGGTGTGCCTAAGTGTAGCACAAAGCCATCAAATTCACTGACCCGGACAAAATCTGCAGGATGCCACAGCACCCTGAATAATACTGGGACTTTGGAGAAATAAAACCTAAGTAATGTCCTATGACACACAGCACAGCAAAGGTTCCAAGACACATGCCTCATCCTAGGACACTCTTTGTGTCAATGTATAGGATGCAAGTCTCCATTAATGCCAATGTGCCTAGTTCTGTCGAAGTCAGTAGAGAGCTCGTTCAATAGAATTTAAATTATACTGGAAATTTTAAGTTACCTGTTTTTAACAACTACTTCTTGGAAAAATTCATGCTTCCCAAATATAGTATTAGTCATCCTGTCAATTTTACAAGCATATAATGCATTTCAAATCAAGGTGAAATCTCAAATGATATGGACTGCATGAGAATCTCAAACACAACCTAAATATATCTCAGAGTAGCATATACTATTTCACTTTTTTCTTTTTTTTTCTTAATAATTGTGTTGATATTTATCCCAAAATCAACTGTACTCCATACTGCTATAAAAGACTTTAAGGGTATGAAATGTTATTCTATCATCACCACTCTACAAATTTTTTTTTTCACTGTGCAAGTGGAGAAACAAAAATGGAGGAAAAACTCTAACTACTACTATGCCACAGAAATATGTGCCAATCTTGGATATGAAACTGAAATGCTGGGTTTTAATTCATAGTAACTATTTTCACTAATATTCTTTTTATTTTTAATGTTGCTCACAACAATACACAAGCATTATGTTCAACAGATAGGTTTCCATTTCCCAAGTGTGCAAAAGAATTAGAACCAACACTGCCTAATAAAAGGTCAAGACAATAAAAACCAAGACTGTATGTTCTAGTTTCATTTATAAATACAGAGTACCTTGTTTTCTCTCTTCAGACAAAGATGCAGTACAGAATCTCTAACATAAACTGATCATTTCATGGCAACATTGCAGTATTCTAAGTTTTGCAGTTAAGTCTTCAGATTTAATGAGCATGGAAAATTGTACATAATGATTCACTTAACACCCTATTCCTGAGCACAGGGTAATGTGCTCAGAAAACAACATGTGTCCAAAAATTAATAAAAGGAAGGAATTTGTTTGTTATTTCCAGAATAAAGTACTGTTGAATGTAACAATGCCAAATAATCTCATCATATTCCTTCCTGGGATTAAAGAGCGTTCAGTTTAAACACTCTCATCATGAATGATTTTTACGTTCCCTCGGGTAGTTTCTTCACTAGCCACAACAGCCAGTGCACAGCACCTTCTCCTGACAAACCCCATACACTGCTTGCTTTACTACAGGTTAAATGACATTAAAGGTGGTATGTATGTCATGAGCCAGTTGGCCGAATATAATCAATCTTTCATTGTAAAAGACTTAGTCTTTCAGAACCTTTGTCTCTAAATTTCCTTTCAGATGACAGGTGAAGCAATGTGGGTTTAACTACCTTAACTGTTGTGAAGTAGACTTCTCCACAGTGCTGATAAGCCACAAGGGTCTGTTCTTCTTGGTTCCGGGCTAGCCGGACAAACATCATCCAGTTTCCACAGTCCTCATTGGGAGTGTCCAGGAAGTACTTCCCTCCATCTTTCAATACCTGAAACAAAGAGGGAGAACAGGAGGACGCATATGATAAAACCAAGTTCTGTATGGAGGCACATTAGCTTTCTTTAATTTGCAATCACAGCAATCAGTTATCTACCTTGTCTTGGTCATATGCCCCTTGAAATCATGGTTGTTTTG
>VYXD01005975.1:0-20373 GCA_013397195.1 Hylia prasina
TCTCCCTTCCTGGTTCTCCACAAGACATATTTGTAAACATTGAAGACTTTAAAGGTGGTCTTACAAAGTCATTCTGCTGGAAGCTGTGTGGCAGCTTTGGAGATACTGGACTTGTGTTCTGAAAATTGTTTGTTTAAACAGAGGTTAAAACTACTTATCCATGGAAATGCTAAGCATAGGGTTGAGACAGCAAAGAGTGTGTGTGTGATTGTCCATCCTCCCATCTGTCATGCACAGGCTGTGGCACCTGGGGTAGAGTTCTATCAAAGTGCGCTCAGCTGGAAGAAAATCTTTTTTTCACATTAACATGAGTGGAATTTTTCTTGGTGCTACTTGCCCTTATGCAGCATCTCTTTTGGGGATATTAAATAATTATTATATAATTTGTAAAAGCTATATGTGATGCATGGAGGCTCAAAGAGGAAAAACAACATGAGCTGTGCAACATTTTGCTTAATAGTAAACCAGTCTTTAAATACTTAAATTTGCACAAAGTACTAATCAGGCAAGGGGAAAAATGCTTGAATTATTTAAGCTAATTTATCTAACAGACAAAAACCAACTCAACACTCTCTGTGGCAGGACTTCGATCTGTCTCCAATGGTAAACTGCTACCACCTGCTTCCTGTAAATGGTGGTATGAGATTATCACTCAGTAAATGTCACAATTTCCATTTCAAATGCCTTTTCAGCTCTCTTTCTGCAGTAGCAAAATAATAAATCACCTGCTACCATGGTCAGAATAAATCCCCGATCTATGGAATAAAGGGAAAGAGAGCTAGAAAAATATTACTTTTTTTGGTTTTGCTTTTAGTTGTATAGAATTGTATGTATATGATGATGTGTGCGACATATATTCCACAGCATACTTTAGAAAAGAGAACATTTTTAGTCTTAATGCTCTATTAACAAAAAAGGGCAAAATTTGCTAGATTGTGTATGCAATGGCACCCATCAGTGACCTCTAAATCCTTGCAAATACATTGTAAACCTTTACTGTTAGTACATGGAAGAAAAATGTGCTTTAGAAATAAACATTTATTTTCTAGAATTGCCTTGCCTTTGTTAAATAATTCCTCAGGTCAAGATTTTCCTCAAGCTCTGCAGTAACTGTAAGGATGCATATTCACCAGATTTATTTTGAGGGGCTGTAATTGAAAAGCCAGGCTGAAGTGGTTGTGGACAGAAGAATATTTTAGTACCTGGGTATCCAGGGCTTTCAGTTTCAAGTCAGTGATCTCGCAACGATCAGCAATCAAACAAAGCAGAAGCCTGTATGATATTACATGCTCAACTGGCATTCTGGTTTCTGCCAAAAGGCAGTGATATTCAGTATCAGAAAAATAATTATATGATGGGCTATAGTCATGTTGTCATTGGCACAGGCTGATATTTATTAATACATGTCTTAATGCAACACATATCTTTCTGTATTTGCACTGTGATTAACATAGTACAGTTCAACCTTATTTTTAGGGGGCTACTTCAAACCAGTGTATTCCTGTTTTATCCCCTTTCTTTTCAAATTCATCATGGTTACTTCATGACTCAGTCATGCTTAAGATGCAGGTGATAAGGAAACCTGCTTGAGAAAAGGGTTTTTTAACAGGTAGCAGTTTCCTGTGCTTCAGTTCCAGACTTGGATGTGCATCTTTGTGTCCTCCTTCCCCTCCAGTATAGAGCATGACCAGAAAATTTTCTGACCCATATGTGTGCACCCAATCTCTGTGTCTAAAGAAGCCATTTTGCAGCATTTTACCTGCTTAGAGAGACTTTTATTTCCAAATATGCCCATATATTTGTAATGTTCTAATGATTAGGAATGCAGGCAACAGATTATTTTTCTTCTGGGTAGTAATCTGTGCTGTTTGTTTTGCATGGATATAAAGGTGTATTTAGTAACTTATTTATTTTGCTATAAAATTAAGATTTTTTAAGTTTGTGCTTTTCTCAGAAAACCCAGGTCTTCTGAATAGGTGTCTAACTTCAGACACACTCGTATTTCCCTTCTATGTCAAAGACAAGAATTTCTAGGATATGAGCCAGATGGTGAATGGATCCCTTCAAAAACAACTATTCTTTTCTATTTTATACTCAGAACTGAGAACATGTGCAAAAAAAGAATATGCTTTTATTTTGTGTGCTTCTGTTTGATCCCTAAATTGAGATAGCCGAATCAGCGTTCTTCAGTCATAGTTCTGTGCTTCCTTGCTCCTAGGAAAAGGTGTGCTGCTTTCATAGGAGCAAAGTGAATATTTTATGCATAACATGAACAATTACTACAGAATATTGTTACAGAAACACATCAGAGAATGCAAGCACAGGTTAGGTATCTGTATCTATTAGTGGGTCATCCCCAGTGTTCTGAACATAATTATAGAAAATGATCATAAGTTAAACAATTCTTATTAAATCTCTGCTAAAAAATCTGCTGTTAGGAAGCAGGTAAAATCCTCTGAGTTTTGCATCCTTGAAGTAAAAGAAAGATATTGATTAATGTGTTAGACCACAGAGGAGGGTCACTATGGAAGTGAGGTGCCTTAGGTGTACCATCACATGAGAAAATGCTAAGGAGAAGAGGATGCTACAGGGGAATCTGATAGCAATCTGCAGCTACTTAGTGGAGCAGATGGAGCCTGACTTTTTTCAGAGGTGCGCACTGAAAGGGTGAGAGCCAATAGTCATGGGTTGCAACAGGGAAAATCTGAGTCAGACCTAAAGAATGGATATAGCATGATGTTAATAGCGCATCACTGGAAATTGTTGCCCTGCTGGGTTCCTAGGAACAGCCTCTTTGGAACAAAGCTCTTGGCAACCTGATCTAACAGAAGTTAACTCCATTTTAATGAGGAGGTTTTATTAGATGACACCTATAGGCCTCTTTTTCCAGGCTAATTTTCCTATGAGTCTACATGCTTTTTCCCTTAATTTCACAGAACAATTTTCTAGTCTGCAGTGAAGAAAGAACTCTTAGTGCATGTGTCCCTGCTCTGGGACACATGCACTAATCCTGTGTCATCCTGGTAGTAATCAGAGTCCACACTGACTTGTCCCATTAGCACCTTTGCTAGCAGTTATTTCCCCTTAGTCCACTCTATCATACAGTACTGTATTATCTAGAGCTAGTCCTTATCTCTGGTGTTAGGGTCATATTTTCAAGGGCTAGTTTCCTTCCTAGTGGTGATTTATTAAAATATGGATATTGATCTAATATCGATATGCAACTGAGATGGACAAAAACTCTCTTAACAATTTGACGTTAGAAAGTGTTACACACCGCGATTTACAGACAATCATAGAGTCCTTTTATTTACAAAGGTGTTGAATACCTAAAACACAAATGCATATTAATAGCCCTCATACATCCCATTCTCCACTTCTATGGTAATTAGCAGAAAAACAATTAAGCATGCGTAGTTTGTTCTTTGAAATGGGTCAGTGGTCTTTTTTCGGGGAGAAGGCTTAAAATGAAGAAGTAAAATGACTCTTCCTTGCCTTGAACTTTCTACCTTTTCAATGCAAATGTGACAAATGCGCCCTGGTAGGACTCCCATTTTCTTAGGTACATGACTTTCAATGGGTTTCAGAAGATGGGAGTTTCTGTGATTGTCGTGTTCCTAAAATCTATTTATCAGATCCCCTGTGCCTTATGAACATAGCTGAACAAACATTAAGTTGACAAGCAATCAGTTATTTAAGCTTGAAAGACTGGCTCAAATCTGGTTTCTCATAACTAACTACACTTTTAATTAATTCTAGCAAAGCTTATCTCTATCACATCTTAACTTTTCTAAAATCCTTAATTCTTTAAAGTATATGTCTCAGTGGGCTGTCTGGGAGTATACATGTTGGTGCCTCTTCACTTCCTCCTTCTCCCCTGGGATTCCTTACTTATTCTCAATCCCAGTCTTCGACAGGCCCTCCCAGAAAGGCTCACCTTCCCGCATCAACAAACCACAGCCCTCTCAGCAAGGCCCGCCTTCCCCAACAACCAGCTATGGGCCATCCCAACAAGGCCTGCCTTCTCAGGCAGCCAAAAGGGGAAAGAAAGAAAAAAAGAGAAAGATAGGAAGGGAGAGAAAAAAGCTTTACCTTTGTCTTGGTTTAGGGTAAATTTAGAAACTTCTAAAGGGTTTTTTTTTTGAAAGCAAACTTAAGTGGCTTCTTTCTTCAGCCAGTTTGGGGAAAAGAATTTTTTCAGAGAAAAGTGGAAAAAACTATTTATTTAACAAACAAAATGCCCACAAGCATAAAAAAAGAATAACAGGAAACCATAAAACTTCTCGCTGCTCTGAAGAGAGATGGCAAACTGAGAAAGTTTTTGCTGTGGGTGTAGCTCAGTTCTCTTAGTCTTCTATCAGTTCTAGTCCTTTTGGAGGTCTAGGCCCCGGTGAGCTGCATGTGTGAGCTCTCAGTGCTATTTTGGGTTTTTTTAGTCCAGAGCAGATTTAAACAGTCTCAAGAAAAAGAAAAAAGGAATAGTCCACGGAACTTCTCTGCCTCAGCTAGCTAAAACTAACTAAAAGCACAGGAGATTTCTGTCTTACTGCTGTCTGTGCTTCAGACAAACAACCAGGGCAAGAATGTGTAGGAGTCAGACAGCTTTTTCAAAATAAACTGCATGTTTCTTTTTTTGTTTGTTTTGCTCTCAGAATCAGTCTTAAAGGTACAGAACTCACAACTGGGGATACAGGCATCATGAAGTCACCCTAAGACAACTTTCTTCCAGGAAAATAAAAGCAAATTAACAGCCTGGCTGTGATCTGGGGACCTTTGCACCACCAATTCGGCTCTGCTGCTTCTCTCCTGCCTCAGCTTGGCATCCTAGAACCCCTGGCTTACCAGCACGAGCAACTGCCAGGAGCTGCTCACATGCCCCTGCGTTTGCATAGTCTTTATGCCAGTGAGTCGCAGAGAAACCGCCACACAACCAAGCTCATTCCTGGCCCTTAGTGGTGCCTTACACAAACTGTGTTCCACTGCCACTGCCAGGTTGGCAAGTTCTGTGGCTTTTGAGACCCCCCACCCCCCGCATAGCTGAGCCAGTGACTAACCCTTAGTGGTGCCTTACTCAAACTGCCTTTCATCACTGCTTCTTCTGGGTCAGCGAAAACTGGGAGTTACTGTGCTGGGTGTCGCGTTGGTGTCCTTGGGGCTGGCTCCCCAGCCTGGTCCGGCTAACCCTGGCACTGGCGACAGGAAAGGTACAGCCCAGTACGCTGGTGAATCAGGCTTATCCTGTGGATCCTTTTAGCAGCAGCAGCGTGACTAGAGCGAGGAATGAGAGGAGGACTCTGCAGAGGGTTATCACTGGAGCTTTATTAGAGCCACTCTGAGGGGAACAGCTGCACTCCAGGAGTCTGTCCTGGCAGAGCAGAGATCACCCTGTGACAGTGCCTTTTATGCAGGGGAGGAGCAAGGGGAAGGGTCGGGAAAAGGACCATTCACGGAAGATCAGGGAGTGGTCTTGGGAATGAAGGACTTTCCAACGAGCCAATCCTTGAGGGGAAGGAGGGAGCTCCCCGGATCCTGGCCAACCACTCGACGCTCTCCTTGGAACCTGCCAGATGCAAGGAGAGGCCTCATCGTGACTGACAGGTCCTGGGGGTAGGGGAACAAATGATGGACTTAAAACAGAAACATATAGGAAAAAATTGGGGGTACATGGAACAAATCATTCATTTAACATAAGAAACTGAACCACCCATTCAACATAAGAAACTGAAACACACCATAACAGCTGGGTCCCCATTGGCCACCACTCAGCATTCCCAGCCGCGCACCCCCATGGTCTCCACTCGGGAAACCCCATCCATGGTCCCCACTTTCTGCTACTCCCCCAGGCTTCCACAGCCTTTCCCTGGTCTGGCACTTCCACGTGACCGGTTTACTCCTGCTGGGTTCCACCACACTCGGCAACTCCCGGTCTCCACAGCACCTAGTGGCTGTTGCCACTTCCAGTCCCCACTGCCTGACAATTACCACTGCCAGCAGCCTTATGTTGCCGCCTTTTCTACTCTTCCTTTGTTTGCATCCCACTGGCAATGGGTCTCTCACCTCCCTTTTACTCCATGTCCCACCCGTAGCTTCTCTGACCCTCTTTCACTAGCGTTCCACCTTCTGCTGCTCCTCACTTTCTTCTTACTCTGCATCCTGCCCTATATGTCCAACTGTCCAATATCCTTAAGCTCCAATGGACCAGGAATGGCTCCCATGTACTACCTGCCTGGAGCTGATGTTTGTACACCCGGACTACAGATGAACAATCTGGCCAAAACAATTTTGAGGATAGTATCACCTTCCCCCTCTTCATTCTTTTTATTTAGTCTTCCACTGTCCCTGAGGTTTCAACCTGCAATCACCAATGGTCCCAGGAGAAGTCGACTGTGCCGTTGAACTTGCAGTGGGGCATGCTTTTCTTTCGAAAACTCCTAGGGCCATGGAGATGAGGTGCATATCCTAGACTGAGTCCCCATTTGTGAGAAATGACACTCACTTTTAAAATTTTAAAGGTTTATTAAACCTTAACAAAATACAACAAGACTGAATAAGGAGAAAAAGCAGCACTGGGAGCATGGAACTAAACCACCATGTGCTTGTCTACAAAATGGATGTCCTGCTTTTTATACCCCTAATCCCTCCTAAAGTCTTGTCAGTCAACTCCTTCTGTGCCATCCATTGGTGGAGATCATCTTTTACATCTTGATTGGAGGTCAAGTGTTGCCATGCTGTGCCTCCTAGTAACAAGTTGGCCCTCTCCCCAAATGCCCTGGCTATCAAGGCCGTCCAGTGACAACAATATGAGGGGGAGGGGAAAGAGGACTATGGGGAGAACATATCACAATAACATAACTGTGCATGAATAAAACTTCTCTTAACATACACATAATATTCACCCCTTATTTGTGAGAACCAACCATTGCATTACTCATCTATAACAAGAAAGTGTCAAAATAAAAAAGTGTTGTAAGATTGAACCGCAATACTAACTAATTTTTTTGGGAAAAAAATTCCATTGTTGTTTGATAGACTGGTACTATCTTTGATAGATTGCTATTCTTGTTGCCAAACAAAAATGATGATTCTAGCATTCAACCTTGATGCTATGGATGAAGTGGGTCCTCACCAAAATATGTTGCTATGGGAGAGCAAGGAATTGTGGAAGCTGACTGAAGCTCGAAGGTTTGGATGTAGACAAAGAGAGGGGAGAGAGGAAGAAGCTTGAAAATGAAATGGACGATACATGTGTTAATATTTATATTGACAAGCATGATGACCATGTTCCTCACGAGGAGTGAAAAGCAATTTGACCAAGCTTTTGGATTACAGGGACACTGGTGCTTGAAGGAAATGTTCATGTTTTTGTTTGATCAAAAAAATTCTGATTGTGCTACCAAGAGACTACAGCAGGTGTTCTCTTGAGAGTCATAAGCCTGTCATGCATGCAGGTGATAGGACAAGCAAAAAAATTTTAAAATCCTCAGCATATGGCCTTTTCAATTGTCATTGATTTTCATGGGTGGTAAAAATTAGGTAGAGATTGACACCTGCTTCCTTCAGAGGTGTGCATCCAGCTGAAAGAGACTGTGAGATGTAAGCTAATAAATAGGCAGGTTTTTGTTATTGACCTTTAAAACTTTTGCTATTTCTAACACCTGTCTTAGGAAAAAAACCCTTCAAAATCTCAGTGGACAAATTAGCCTTAATGGCTCTGACCACTCCCACCTGTAGTCCCCACATACACCTATAGATATTTAAGCTGAACCCTGGGATTTTTGCTTTTTTCCCTGGCCTAAGTTTGAGAGGAGTTTGCTTTCAGCACAGCTACAGCTGCACCCTTGGCTGGCTGTGGGTCCTGTGAACTGGTCTTCAGTATGTGGATTTGTTGCATCTATCTACTCTTTTGTGGTAAATGTATTAATCAGACACTACTGAAATGGTTTCCATGTGAGACATGAATATATCTGTAAATATAAAAACTTACAAAACATGCTATTATTTCTTGTGAAAGATCCATCTGATGTATCAACCTATGTAAGTTATAAAAGAATGAAAGTAAAAATTTTGGGTAGTCAGAGCTATAAAAATCAGCAACTCTTAAAAAAGAATGTTATTCTGACAACCCAGAAGAAAAAATACGTAATGTTAGTCTGTGGCTCAGAGATTGGAGAAGGTTTTTCTAAGTACTCTTTTTGCTCCTGCCAATATGCTCCAGATCTAAAAGTCTTTTCTTAGTAAAACAGAGTAGCCTTTTAGAACACTTCTGTTCTCATCAAATGCCATGAAAACGCCACATAGAATGAGTTTTATTGCTAGGAGAAAAAAATGCTGCATTCCAGAAATACCATTTTTAATTATTTAGTCGGTTTATACAACACTTTGGTTTTGAAAACTGAAGTTTTATTTGCCCCAGTACCCACTTAAATGTGAAATGGCTCAAGTGTCCTGACTGCTATGATGGCAAAACCCGAGCTGCATCCATTGTATACTATATTTGCAGTCTTGGGTAAAGTGATGTTACTCAGTGAATTATTGCACAAAAATAAATGTATATTTCTGAATAGGAAGCTATGGAAACTGCATAATATTCAGCACAGGGTAAAGAAAATTATAAATAAATCCACGCCTAGTCTTTTTATGAAACCTAATTATTTTTATACATAAATGGAAATTTGATTTCTGCTACAGGACTTAGTGCAGTCAACTGTCTTGTTATTAATTATGTAACTGTTGCTAATGCCCAGGAATTATATTTAAATAAGATTTAATCTTATTTTTTCCACATCCTAGTCCATTGTATAATTATGATTTTGTCCCTTACTTTGCTTTTGCAATATTTTTTCAGAAACAAAGTGAGCCCTATTTCAAGTAAGTTAGTCATTTATGGTGGGTCTGGACAAACAAAAATTATACTGCAAATTGGTACTGCAGGGAACTGAAGCTAGTTAATACAATTTAAAAAAAAAAAAAAAACAACCAAAAAACCCCAATTTATCTGTGATCAGTCTAGAGCCTTTCTGAAATACTGGTGGTTTTTATCAGGCCTTGGTTTTACTTGAAATCATCCTTGTAGCTTTTAAAATATTTGCTTGGGCTCCTAATGTCTCTTGTCCTATGCTAAAATAAGTTTAAAGTGTAGAGGGAGGATTACCCATGACTCAGTTGCTCTTACTCAGGGCTAATGCTCTTTAGATAACCACTGAAGGAAACTGAGACAGGAGAATTAGTTTCATTCTTCACCTAAGCTTCTATTATCACCTTTTTAAGTTGCTATGCTGTAACATATTTACTAGACCTAAATGTTTTAAAAGTTAATTGAAACCTGTCCTAGGTTAAACATGTAAGATGTGCCCAAAGTATGTATTCTATCACCATCTTCATGAGCTGTTGAAACCAGGTGGGGCAGTGTTTCCCTTATCTTCTGCTAATGGCCCATCAATGCCTTGCCCCATGACTCATAGATAACTCCCTCCGGGAGCTGTCCCTGTTTAATGGGCCATCAAGGAACCATTACATGACTCATAGAATGATATCAGCCCATTGTGAGATGCTCTACCCAGGGGGAGGAGCCAAGCACTCCCACCTAGATATAATCCGGGATTTGGGACAGCAGAGCCAGCCTTTTCCCCACTGGATTTGCAGAGGACAAGAGCTACCAGACCTTTCTACAAGACCACTGCTTTGACAAGACCATTTCATCTGGACTGCTACTACCACCCTAACTAACAGGGTGTCAGGTTGTATTCTGACTCTGTCAGTGGTCTTTTGTACTATTGAATTTATTTTATTTTACTTTATTTTACTGCTTTTCTTTTGCTCTTATTAAATTGTACTTCTGACTTGGAGTCTTTCACTGGTTTTGCTTTCAAACCAGCACAAAGCCACAGTCCAAACACCTTTTTCAATATAAACAGAAACTAGCAGAATGTCGATGAAAAATTAATCTATAACAACTGTTCAAGCCCTGCAGTGTAGCTACTGCTGCATGTTGGGGCAGCATCAGCTCTTGGATCAGTTCAATCAAGGAGAGACATCTTGGGTCAGAGATGACAAATTGCTTTCCAAGCTTTATCTATATTTAAAAAATCTGTATCCCATTTATTCAGAGTAACCTATGTCTAAAGCTTGCATAGATTTGCAGGCTGGTGCAGTGAGATAGCAAATCTAATTTCACAGCAAAGCCAGTGATGTGTTTCTAGAAGCTGTTTTCTGCATTAAGGATACAGGTGGTAAGGGGATACTGTATACTTTTTTCAGGTCCATGTTAAAACAAATATTAAAATGGCCTTTACATGGATTATGCCCTAGGTTTATGGATTTTCTGCTATGAATATTTAATGTTTTTATTTTAAGCACTGTCATTTATCCATCTTTCCCTTTAAATAGCCAGTGAAAAGGAAAATCTAGTGATGGGGAAATGTGTTGCTACTATGTGCTACTCCTGCACCAGAAAAGGGAGGAAAAGTAATTGTCTGCTTTTGTCTCAGATTCTTTTGTTGTCATTAACAAAAGAATCTCAGGAGAAGGTAACTGAGGTAGGGTTTAACTCACTCAAGTGAAACGTTATTACTTATTTATTTTTATAATGAGGTCTAAGATATGAGATTCTGTGAACCAGCCTCTTTAAGTTTGCTTTCAAAGGCTTGTGTTTTATCTTGCCTTTTTAGAAGCTGGCATAAGGAACTGGGCTGAAAACCACCAGTTCTAACAGCAACAAAAAGGAAGAATAAGAGTGTATTGCCAGAAAAATATATGATTCCTTCCTGTTTGCTGCCTGCATGTTATGGCTGCCTGGAGAATCGGAGGGACTCAGAAGCCACCAACCATCCTCTCCTGTTGCCTGTGCACACTCTGCAGGTGCTCCTGGTGGCAGCTGCTGCAAGGGAACAGATGGTGGGAACTGAGTAGGTTGCCATTTGCACATTCATTGACGTTATTCATGTTCAGACATTACGTATCAGTAATTTTAATGTTGACATCATATGCTATTTATAGATACATGGCAGTCTTTGTCATAATCCCTATTTAGGCTGCATTATACAATGATTTTGTCATAACTTCACTTATGTTGAATTGATATGAAATAAAGTAAGGTAAAAGGTCTGAGGAATTTGGAATGTCCAATGGAATATGCTAAGGCCTGAACAGCAGGCCTAAGTCTGAGTTGACTTACAAGATGAATCTTGAAGATGATGCTATAAAACCATCAAGGTTCTTTAGTTAAAAATAGATTATCAAAGCATTTATAGTAGTTGTTCTTAATGCCAAACCGGCTGTTGTAGAGATGTTTGTATAACCTTGTTTAAGATCTGTTAAGAGATTCTTCCAACCAATATCCCTAAAGGCTTGTTAATAGGAGAAACCCTCCAAGCTGATATCCCTAGATTCTTGTTTGTAGAATATTTTGGGCAAAAGTCCTCTTGCCGTGGCCTGGACTCTGGCCAAGTCTTGGCCCTGGCTGGTTGGGAAGTGTGCCATCAGAATCAGATATTTCCTGTTGATTTGGGCCTGTAAAAGCTGGATCCCTTTTTTGGGTGAACCAGAGACCTCATCTATGAGGTTACACTGGGTGGGATTTTCCCAGTTGCCGGGAAGTGTCTTCCAGGTCTTTGCTGTTAAACAGGGTTCCCCAGTGATTGTAGACTATGGATGATGGTAAAGTATTTAGGCAATTGGTGATGTATCTTTCTCAATCACTATTCTCTCTCTCTTGTATAATAATGATTAAATGCATTACTTTGCTTATGTTTGCTTGTTGGTAATGGTGAGTAACAAGCTTATTATTTTATCAAATATATCCTTTTACTTCTGGTTTGCCTCAATATTAATAGTAAACTAAGATCATCCTTTCTATTGGTGTCTTGTCCATTCTCTCATCTGTGTTAATTGGCAAAACACCAACTGAAGGAAGGAAATTAGGGTTGTGAATACCCTAATAACTTTTTTTAGTAACTTTTTTGTGAACAGAAGTAGCTGATGGTGGCTGCTGTGTAACCAACCCACAGTCTCAGGGAACATGCTATCAGGCAGATGTTGGTTTTGCAAAATGAGCGTGGCCACAAGCGTGTCAGCATGTTTGTAGTCTAGTGGAATAGTCAGGGAGTAGTCATGTAGGCAAGTGGTCAATTTAGATTGTTAATTGTTTTATTTATTAATAAAGTAGATTTTGGTGTGCTGAACAGAAGTATATTGAAAAAATAGCACACAAACTTGATATTGCCACTCATGCCACAGCGTTTGTGCTGATCAGAGAATAAGGACTTCATTTTTCATTACTATTGAATAAGGGTAATGCAAAGAAGGGAAAGTCTGAAGTACACAGATAGCAGTTAACTAGTAAAAATCAGTCTTCAGAAACTGCAGTTGGAAAATGGAATTGTCCATCTATCTCTGCATAAGATAAGTATATTACATGAGATGAGTATTTTAAAATAAGGGTAATTTATAATAGAGCAGGTATTTAGTATCTTGTAAATCTCAGCATTTTTTTTTATTATTAAATATCTGTATTGGTTTAATTTATTGTTCCCAGTTTTCCTTCTCCATACCTGCATTTCCTGGGTAGGGTTTTATCTTCCATAACAAGAAAAATACTGTAAATGCTGTCATAGGAGGAAAAATGGAAAGTAATTAGTACATTCAAGATTATGACAGCAAATCAGGCTGGGCATTTTAGGAATAGTTATATGTATTACATATTAGGCTGTGTAAGGAGTTTTGTACTATGAAACTTATTTCTCCCAGAGAGCTTCAGGTATGTATTTTGTATATTAACATGTGAGCCCTCTTTTGGATGGGATTTTACTTTTTACAAATCCACCTTAGTTACATGACTTATGTGTTTGGGATACTGAAACAGTATGTGTATGAAACAGGTGTGTTATTTAAAGGGGAAATGTTTCATTTCTTTTCTGTTAAGGCTTTGGTACTTCAGGCTCTCTTTAGTTACAATTGCTGCTGTACATTTGTGGTCTCCTCAGGAGAGGGTCACACTGGAGAGAACAGAGGTAATTATGATCGTAGTCGCAACCGGTATTTGTTGCAGTACAGCAGTTGCTAGCCTGTAGCTGAACAGATAAATGTGGCTATGATGGGAAACCCAGTTGGGGGTCTCCTGGTTCCATGGGCAGGTCCCTGGGTGGATGATGGTAGGACTCAGTCAGGGACCTCAGCCAACCCTGTTCAGACTTAGACACGGACACACCACTGGCCAGAGATCTGGGTGGAGAGAGATCCCAACCAATCAGCTATCTAAACCCAGGAGATTCAAACTCCCTATAAAAGAGCAGCCATATTAAACTCATTGATGTTTGTTGATGAACCTCAGTGAGTTCATATTATCTCTGTCTCCACCCAACAACCCCTAATGTAATAGGTATTGATCAGTTAACATAAGATGACTTGTTCTGTACTTGCTATAATTCCAATTCTGTGGATCATTTTCCTCCATAAGCTCACATACATAATGGGCTTAGTTAAACGTGTTGCAAGGGAATTGTAGGCTCCAGTGCTTGAGGCAGAGGGAGCATATCAAGGAATACATCTATAGCAAAGCAGAAAATATAGGAAGGTACATGTAGGAATGGTAAGGAAACTCAAACTGCCTTTTGGAGGAGAGAGACTTTATGTGTTCCTTCGCATTTATGAGGAGAAAGCTTCTTCATGAGGTTTATGGGGTTCTTGAGAAGCTGCTTTTTATGAGGCTCATCAGGAGAGAACCTTTAAGAGACTTAAAAGGTTTAAGAGGAGAGTGTCTCTATGAGCTTTATGGCCTTTATGAATTTTGTAAGGGGCTTTTAAGGAGAGTGCCTTCATGATGGGATCACCTGTATGAGGTTTTTGGTGTTTATAAGGAGGGTGCCTTTAGAAAGTTTAAGGCCTTCATGATGAGAAGGCCTTCATGAGGAAAGCACCGTTACGATATTCACACGGTTCATGAGGAGATTTCCTTTACAAAACTTATGGGGTTTATGAAGACATCATCCTTGAAAGTTTATGGGAATTATGAGGAAAGCCCATTTTTGAAGCTTTTCTCTCGATGAGGGGAATACTTTTACAAAGTTTAGGTGGTTTTTGAAAAGACCACCTCTATGAACAGAGTACCTTTATGGATTTTATAGTGTTTATGAGGAGGGCATCTTCAGGAGGAGACACCTTCATGAGGAAACTGAATTAAGGGGTTAAAAGAATTTAGAAGCTAAGACTGTAGCTAGCAGGATAGAAGAAATTTATATTGATTAAGAACTTAGGGTAGAAGCAATGTAGGATAGTTAATAATTGCCAGATGTAGCTGGTTAGAACAAGGCTCTTTATTACTTGCTTGTTTTAGTTGTGATTGTAGAAAGAGACAAGAAAGATGAGCCATTGTGAATATGAAGAAACCGTGGCCTCACCTGGGCCCAGACATCAACCAGAACCAGGATGGGAGGCCTGTATTATGGCTAAGAGACCACAGAGCTTGCCAACAAGATACAAGGTGAAAAATTTAATCCGAGTAAGATGCTCTGACTTCATCTTTTAAGACCACTGACCCATTTAAAAGCCCACCGACCCATTTTAAGAAAGGACTGCACAGGCATAAAAAGAACTCTGAGCTCATTCTAATATGAAGTGGGGGGAGGTGAAACTAGGTGATGCATATGTATAAAAATATGAGGTAATTGAATGAATATGTAAGGCTTTTGTAGATAAATAGAGGATTGGGGCTTTGAGATTTTTACACACATCTTTGGGAGGTTACTCCGTGTGTGTCTGGTGCTTAAATTAAACATACCACTTTCTAACTTTAACTAGTTGGAGAATTTTTGTCCTTGCTTATTTTCTTCAAGACAACTTTATGAAATTCCTGGGTTTTATAAGGAGATTGTGTTTATGTTGTTTATGATGAGAGAATCTTTATGAGGAGATTCCCTTTGTGAGTTTTCTGACCTTTTTGATGTTTATGGACTGTATGAGTTAAGCACCTCTGTGAGGTTTATGGAGTTTATGAGTTGAGCACTTTTATGAGGTATAGGGGTTTATTAAGAACCTCATAACCCTTATGAGGTTCCTGATGTTTATGAGGAAGTCTCCTTTATAAAGTTTATGGGGCTTATGAGGAGAGCATGTGCATTAGGACAGCACCATTATTAGGTTTATGGTGTCTATGACATGAATGCCTTTAGGAGGAGAGTGCCTTTGTGAAGATTATGGGGTTTCCGAGAACAGTGCACTTATGAGGTTTATGTGGTTTCTGAGGAGAGTGCCTCTATGAGGAAAATGTTTTCTGAGGCTTATGTGAAGAGGCCCTCTCCTCACAAACCTCATAATCCAAATAAACCTCATAAAGGCACTCTCCTCAGAGGTGCTGTCCTCATAAGCCCCACAAATATCCTAAAAGCACTTTCCTCATGGAGACTATCTCCTCATGAAGGCCATAAACCTCTCAAAGATGCTCTCCTCCTAACCCCCCTTATTGTCATAACGATATTCTCCTTATCAAATTCCATAAAATTCAAAAAGGCCTTTAACACCATGAAGGCCATAAAGCTCATGAAGACATTCTACTCCTAAACTCCTTAAAGCTCATATTGGTGCTCTCCCCCTCAATACCATAAAATTCATAGAGACCCTGTCCTCGTAAAGCCTATAAATGTCATAAAGTCCATCCAAGTCATAAATGCAATCACCTGAAAATGGCTCTGTCCTCACAACCCCATAATCATTATAATGATGCTGTCCTCATAAACCCTACAAACCCCATAAAGCACCCTCATCAAAAAAGCAGTCTCCACATAAGCCCCATAAACCTCATGAAGGTACTCTCTGAATACACCCCATAAACCTCACAGAAGTACTCATCAAGACCATGAACCTCAGAAAGATGCTTTCCTCATAATCCCCATAATGCTCATAAAGGAGCCCTTATGAGTATTCAGGGGTGTGTTAGAAGAGTGCCTTTATGAAGTCTTTGGGGTTTATTAGAAGAGCGCCTTTATGAGGTGAGCATCTTTATGTGCCCTTAAGTTTATGGGGTTTATGAGGAGATCTCTTTTATGAAATAGATGGGAATTATGAGGAAAGCACTTTTTTAAGGTTTATGGTCTTGATGAGGAGAGTGTGTTTATGAAATTTGTGGTTTAGGCAGGGAGCACCTTTATGAAGTTCATGGAGCTTGTAAGGAGAGAGCCTTTATGAGCTTTATGAGGGCCGTATCTTTATGAGGTTAATTTGGTTTCTGTAGAAAGCACCTTAATTTGGAGAGTACATTTTAAGGTTTATGGGGTTTATTTGGTGAGCACCTTTATGAGGATTTTGGGGTTTGTGAGGTAAGTGCCCTTATGAGGTTTTAGGTGTTTATTAAGAAAGTGCCTTTTTGAGGTTTCTGGGTTTTATGAGGAGTTATTGTTATTGGGGTTTATGGGTAGAGCACCAGCAAGAGGTTAATAAGGTACTCACGAGACCACCTATATGAGCTTTATGAGGTTTATTGTCTCAATAATCATATGAGCTCCCAAGACTAAATTGAGAGAGGAACCTTTTCCACCCACCATTGCAACCAGTGAGAAAATATGAATATTTTAAAAATATTGCAGACAGACTTACATAAGCGTGTAAACTTATACAAACATATGTGAATACAAATATAGTAATATAAGACATGAATGTGACAATCACTAATGAAGTTATCTAGTACTCTAAGAATACTGATGAGTATTTTCACTATCACGTAGGCAAACAAGATTGAGTATCCAACCATCCTTTGAAACCTTTCCACTTTTGTTAAATAACTAATTATCAATGTGATATTAGAGTGGTTGTTAGTGAAAAGGACACCCCTCTTTTTAAGTTATTTTTTGTCTGGCATTTGAAGCCATTCTTACTATTACGATTATGAGGAGTTCTTGCTGGAATAGCTGACTAATCCAAAAATAAACAAGTGTTGGTAACACTGTTCTGGAATTACAAAACCATATATCATTTAATGTATTTTATTTTAGAGTTTCACATTTTGCTGAGTTTTATTTGCAGCAGATTTCCATATGGTTCCTCTGTGTTCTTGGTTTGCAGCTGACTTCATTTGTGCATGGAGGTAGACCCAGCCTTCTGGTTGAAGGGAATATATTGAAACAATAAACTTGCAAAATTATTAAAGCATTTTTCCTTCAGCAGCAGCAATTACACTCCTAGTCTCTGGTATCAGGCAAGGCTTAGTATCTACTACTGTCTAAAGGGGGCAGTGAAGGAGCAATTGCAAAGTTTCATTGAAAATACAGTGAAACCAAGTTTCCATGCATTTTTAGTCAGCTTCTTGAGATATTCAGATTTGGCCCCCACTCCCAGCTCACCTTTTGGGAGTGGTTCTGAGAGTTTTTTGTCGTGGTCGCAATCTTTAAATTTTCGAATGAATAACAATAATCTAGAAGAAGGCCAGAAGGTTATCAGCTCCTTCTTGTGCCCTGTTTGGAAGCTTGCCACTTCCCACACTCCCAGTATTTTTATTGCATGTTGGAGTGGGGAGAGGGATTAGTTCTCCCCACTCCCACAAGTTTAACCTTTTATGAAACTGTAGAAGAATATCTCGAAGAAAGAGGTCATGGATTATTGATAGGCCTGAACAATCCCTGCTGTCAGTGAACAGTATGAGGTTTTTGTACTGTGCTTGCAATGTACAGTTCTGTGATGTACTGTTCCTGAATTGCCTTAAAAGTAGCAAATGTAATCCTTTTATGGATGCTTCACGATGGAAGCTAAAGCTATGTAACAATTAACTATACCTTCTCATGGACGCTGAATACAGGAATGCTATTCATAAGACAAGAACAAAGAAGAATTTACTGCCAACCAATCAGCAATTGTTTAGCTGTACCTGATGCATGAACAGAGCTTTGTATCCGATCAGAAAATACTTACCATCGCGTGAGCCCTGTTGATTTTCTATATAATCTGTAAAGTTTGTGCAATAAACCGAGCAATGATCATATCTCTATGAGAAGGTACCACTGACTCCAGCGATCCTCTATCATCAATTGGCCCAGTGTGGAGCAGAGACCCAGGGACACTCAGCGGCAAGACGAGGATGACTCATAAACTTCTCTCAGCGGCAAGACGTGGATTGTGGTAAGATGCGGAAAGCGGAGGAGTGAAGTCGGAGAGATCGGGTGCAGAGGAGCTTGGAGAACAGACCGAGGGCCCAGTTGGCATTGTCATGCAAGGTAGGAAGGGTCGCTACCTTCCCCCTGCACAAAGGGCTACCAGCATGGATTTAGAATATGCAGCAGCACAGAAGCTACTCCTCAGTATTCTCACTAGGGGAGGAGATGAAAGAAAAAGAATTGAGTAAGTTCATTCAATGGGCTCGGGAAAATGGACACTTAAAAGCTCCTCCAATGCTATTTGTATGGGAGGAGTGGTGAGAAATAGGGGACAAACTGTGGGAGCAGGCAGTTACTGAAAAAGGCAAAGATATGCTAGCATTAGGTCTAACGTGGTGGATCGTGGTAAACACTCTTAAAACTAGGAAAGCTGAATTGAGAGTAGCTGCTGCTGCGGTCAAAGCAATAGCCCAGGCGCCTGAGCTGGCCCCAACATGCCCGTCCTCCCCTCCTGTTAGCTGTTTAGGGGCATTTTTTGGAATTGGTCATGTACACCCTGTTAAAGGCACAACTGTTAAACCTGCTGATACTGTTGGCTCAGTTGCTGGCAAGCCAAAGTGCGTCTGCTTCTAACACAGTCAACAGCAACACCAGTAGTGGCGCCTCCAGCTGAATCACAGCTTTCACCTGTACAAGCGCAAGCTGCTGCAAGGGCAGTGAGGACCTTGCTGCCACCCTGCAGTAGAACCACAGCTGGTCCCACTGCCTGAGGGCAGGGATGGGGATGATCCCATGGAAGGGACCTCATCAGCAGCACGAGCACCTCACAACTCTATGGAGGGACCATCATCTATGTGGTCAGTTCATGAACAATCATGTGCCACCTCACAGCTTCCGATGCCTGCAGCTGTGCAAGAATTAAAAAGCGCTGTAACAAACCTGGAGGCACGAATTACAGAGCCACCTGCCCCTGCTGCATCTATTACACCATATGCTGCGGTAAAATCAGCAAAACCAAGGCTGCAACCAGCTGAATCCATACCGCAGTTACACCAAGTACTGAGCTCTAACCCAGAGCCGCTTGCATCGATTGTTGAGCCAACAGCGCCACCTGCCTACCAAACAACAGAAGTATCATCACCAACTGCAAAAGACTCAACGCAGAGATGGTCTGGAATCGTACAAGGTGCTGTAACAGAAGGGGATTGGCACGCAGCTAGCAACATAACTTGTCCCGTGATGATATATCCGAATAGGGGTGCTTATGATTGGAAGATCTTACAGCAAGCAAAAAGGACTGTAGTAGAACATGGCATAAAATCACAAGCTGCTGCGCCGTGCTGGATTGGATATACACAGCAGATGTGAACTCACCATATGACAGCCAGAATTTAGCACACCTGCTTTTGACCCCCTCTCAGCAGTTGGTATGGGAATGCAAATGGAAAAGACTAGCGATCATCAAATGCAATCATGCTCTTGACCCAAATGACGCACTCAGGGAAATTAATCCAGATAAGCTGATCGGAGCAGGACGATACAGCCATCAAAGAGTGCAATTACAATACCCACTGGCTGTGCCTCATCCATCAGCACAGTTGGCCCAACAAGCATGTAATGCTGCTGTTCCAGACTCTAAGCCTCAACCTTTATTTACATCAGTAAAACAAGGACTGACAGAATCATATACACACTTTATTGATTGTCTGTGGCAAGCCATAGCTGCTCAAAATGATATGCCTGAAGAAGGCAAGCAATCCATGTTTAAATTGTTGGCATTTGAAAATGCCAATGCAAAAACCATACCACTTCTAGCAACACTACCTAAATGAGGAGATGTAAGTGAAATATTAGAAATCACTGGAAGAGCCTCTCAAAATCAAACAGGCCAAGTTACGACTAATGCAGTGGCCACAGCAGTAGGCCAAGCTACTGCGCAAACTCAAAAATTGCTTGCTGCTGCAATAAATAAAGTCAACAAAAACAATCAGAAAGTATCACCAGGAATTTATTCACCAGGAATTTGTTTTAGATGTGGATCCAAAGGTCATTTTTGCCGAATCTGTAGAGCTGTCATCTCGTGTGACCAATGCCAGAAACATAATCATGCCACCGCTGTGTGTCGGTGTGCAAAAAATGGAAAGAAGGGCACGCCCCTTTGCCACACGAAGACACAAATAGGTGCAAGCCAAACGTGGTACAACAGCTTCAACCCCCAACAACAAAAGGGAAACTGGGATACGATCAGGCAGTAGCAATAGATGTCATTTTAATTCATACTGACACTGTTCAAGATTAC
>VYXD01005980.1:0-49062 GCA_013397195.1 Hylia prasina
TCTTCTAAACCAAGACAATATCAGAAAGCATTAATGTGTGATCTGTTCCTACAGACTAGAATAGTCGCGTGCCTGTGTCACTGTCTTGCAGGTACAGATGCCTGGAAGTTATAACCACGCCTGTTCCACATCCCTCAGATAATATCAAAATGTGGTTAGCAGATGAAATTCACCACCAGGTAGGGTGGTTCTCTTTTTTCTCTCATCACATTGTCATGCCTGATATCACTTGCAATTGGAAAAATACAACAATGCATTTAGAGCAACATGTAATTAAAAAAAAAAGGGGGCAAAAGGTATGTACAGCATTTGTAGCGAAGCCAGAAAAGAACAGAAAACTTGTGGAGATTACAGGACAATGATAGCAATAGACAGGATGGAGAAAATCCTCAGGGGACTAATATGTCTAGTGTGCTCCGAGGTGGTTCACCATATTCACGCTCAGTGGGCCAACATTTTAAGGAGGGATCACCCTGAGCCCCTGAATTATAGTCAGTTATGGGATGTTATACATGTAAGCACATAGGCCAGTTATCAAGGGGAGTTTTTTGTGGCAATCTGAAAGCCATTGGCTATGCAGCACTAAATGTGCTGCACCCTTACACCCTTACAGCAGGAAGGAGGATGCATGCAGTATAACCTACCCCAGCTGTGCCCTGCCTCAGGACAAAGCCATATGCAGAGGCTTCTACTTTGGAAGAGCTGACGTTATAAATTCAGATGTTTGCCGATCTCATGCCAGATTACAAGTCTTTAGTCAACTTGGCAAAACAAAGTCTAAATATTTACACTATTTTTGTGACTGTCATTAATGGAGCTCGTTGGCTCCATACATTCAGTGTTTCTTATTGCTGTCATTGTGTGAATGCAGGAAAAAAATATGCTAGTCAGGCAGTAGTTTAGATCTGTGTAACTCCAGAGAAGCTACACAGTGAACTGTGTGCTAGAAGGCACAGTAAGATTGTTTTTTATCTGCTTATGCAACATATAAGGAGAAGGCACAGGTGTGCCAAATTATGAGGTTTTTTGTGGAAAACACCATTGAAAAAGAAAACAGTAATGAAGATTTGCTCTGCTCTGTGTGCTCCAAATATTTGTTCAGAGCTTCTGCAGGATTTCTGTTAATTCTACTCTACCCTGTCATATTATTGTACTTACACTGCAACATCAAAATATCTTCTAGTAGTGCATTCAGCAATTTAGCTAGCAATTCCCAGCATGTTCCCTTATGCTGTTTTATTTCTCAAGAGAAACTTGTATGCCTTCCAATATTGTATTTTTTTTTTTAATAATATAGCTATGTGATTGCAAACTCTGACAGAAACCACAAATCATCTCAATCCAGGAATCATAATTTGAGTTGTGAGGCAAGAAAAATGGGTTGTTTTGTTTAATTTTATCTTCTCAAAACAAATTTATGGGGAAAATTATGTGCATATTCTATATAATCAAATGAAAAATTAAAAGATTCAAGTGTTTTGAACTTGAGCCTGTAGTTCATTCCACAAGCCTTGGGCTGGCTCCCAGAGCAGACTGTGCTCCTCTTCTTCACTACCCTCATCTTCTCAGAAAAGCTCAAGTGCTCCAGAACTGGCCTGAGGCTAAGTCTCTTATGCTCAAGATTCAGAATAATTTCAATATAATTTGTCCAAATGTAATGCTAAGGGTGTCATATTGACCCTGAGCTCAGCTGGTTAGAGTATATTTATCACCTCTTCTATGAAAACTCCTTCTCACCCATTTTTTCCAGTAATTGTGAGCAAAGTAACTATTAATCCCCATTGTGGCAATGAATGTGGGCTGGCAGAATAAATTACCACCATCAGGTTTATATTCTGCATCTCCCTTCACATTAGAACTGTGTAAACTGCTATGTAGGACTCTATGTGTTCAATATATAATCACCACAAAAACTATATTTAATGTTACTGACAGAGAAAAAGTGGTTTCTGTCCCCAAACTTGTACAAACACTGAATAAACCTTTGACAGAAGACTTCAGCATAGCTGGGTAGTTACTTTCTACGTGATAGCAGCAAATTACTGAGATGACACTGTGAACCTTTGATTCAAGCAATTGTTGATGGCACAATGGTCATATCATCCTGGAGAGTGCCAAGCAATAAAATTAAGGCTCAGAACAACCAAGCAAACTTGCCTGTGATCAACTTGCAGATTGAGAGAGTGATTCATATAATCTTTGTATTCCAGTTGCAACAGAGTAATTTGTACTTATCCCAGATATATGCCAAATAAGTTGAGTGCTTGTAAAAATATACATAATTTTTAATACCAATGAATGTAGATTTTTGTGCATAATGTAATTTTTATTATATTTAAATTTTATTATATATAATTTATTATTATAGCAACATATGTCAATGAAAATGGACATGCACTCAGACGTCACTCTGGGAACACCAGAAGACAACAGAGATGAGAACATTCAACTACAGAAATGTTTGAAGGAATTCATGTTAGAAGACCTATAGAGATGATACGCCTTTTTTATCTGCAAGCAAGTGTACCTTTCCATGAGGTGGATAATATTCTAACAGATCAAAGAACAGCTAATACAGGAGTTTTTCTGAGCCAAATAATTTGGAGTACTTTGTGCTCTGACAACATGCAACTCTTAAAATTAGCTTTGGATCACAAACACAAAGCAGTATCTTGCAGTTTGAGTCTAAGAAACCTGATCTTCAGCTCAGTAAAATTAGAGCATCTCAGAAAACATGAGCTAATACTGAGGTCCACTTGGGTTAAAATGAAATTAGAGTTAGTGTTTCATAATGCTACAATAGCTTCCAAGTACTGTCTGATAGATCAAGACCTTTTGAAGATTGGCTGTTCATACAAATCTCATACTAGCTATTCAACATCTGTTTGAAGTGGTCATGAGAAATGACAGAAGCATTAAGTGTTTCAGGAAACAGCAAGAGCATCTCACGAGTGTTCTTCAAAACTCAAAAAAGAAATCCCTTTCTGAGTCACTGCCTTGTGTAAGCACACATCAACCAGAAAGAAGAGATAGGTGTGAAGACAAGGCCTTTTAATGTTGTGGATTTTCCAGTCAGTAAAATAAGTAAAACAAGAAAACTTCAGACGAGGTAAAGAAAACTAAGTTTTCTGCTGTATTGTGGTTTGTAAATAAGTTTAACTCAGAGAACTTAAAGTTCAGAACTGACCAATTTTTGCTAATTATTTTCCCTGTCCTTTTAAAGAATCTTTCCTACTGACTCCATGAGGTGATGAGTTATGCTAGTCCATTTTCAGGTACAAAATCAGGGCAGATTATTCTAACTCTGAGTTGGGACAGTGTTTATTTGACTAGAAGAGAATGAATTGATTTTTGCAAGGAGGATATTTCTTTTTTGAAAGTGGGAAATACAAATCAATGATGGACATAATTTTCTGGAGGGTTTGGAAGATACCTAAAAATTACTTGTTTTCATTACTGGTTATATTTTTCCAAGTCAGAAAAATATTTATTGGAAGAAATAACAATATAAAAATTTTGTTTGTGCTTTTGAAACATAAAGTTTCTAAGATACATTTTGGTGCTGAGTCTCGATTCACCTAAATGTGTTTTTTGTTTTGGCAAAAGCTCCACAATGGAGAATATTGCACTATTTCTCCTTTATTATTAATGGCTGGTGACAAGTGGAAAGCTCAATCTAGAAATGTCTGAACAACAAAAGGACTAAAAATGATTTTGTTTGCTGTAAGATCAGGTTAATGACCTCAAAAAGAGCAATCAGCTATAGTAGGTAATGTTACATTTCCTCTTGTATTGCACTTTTCACAGAAGGTAAGGGTGGCCTTACCTTTGAACATCATCAGTGCCCTCCCCTCTATACCTGTCAGTCTGAAGCCCACACAAATCATCAGGCAGAAGGTAAATTGTAGATATCAGGTACTAGGTCAAGTTTCAGCAAGACAATTCCTGTAATATGTCCTCTCTCTTGAGTGCTGAGAGGAAAACCCTCAGTCAATGCAACAACTTTTCTTTTGGGTGATCTGACACCAACTCTGTGGGTAGATAACACAATTTATCCTATCATCCAATGTTCAGACCTGCTTTCTCAAGAAGAGGGAAAAGAATTCCTACTTTCTCACAAAAATCATTAGAGGAGGCATTTAGAAAGCATCGTGGACTTATAGATTCCTTTCTTCATGAGGATTTAGAGTGGATAAAATGAAAAAAAATCACAATATAAGTGAGGTAAGAGGGGTAGAGGAGAACTACACTGGCCACTCACATCTGGAACACAGACTTCATAGAGTGAAATCAGGCCACAGTGAATATTATATTATTCCTTAAAACATATATATTTATACATGTATTTTATATAGTTTTGGCTTGCAGTGCTTGAAGCCCTAAAGCAGTGCCAGCATTTAAAATAAGACAGAGAACATGCAGATTAAAGGAATTTTATTATTTTATCTGAAAATAGAAGAATTAAATAGAATTCTTTCAGATAAAAATTGCATTTCTTACCGCAGGCCTTGGTCAACACACAGAGCTTGCCCACATGAGCATGACAGCCTCCAGAGACACATCACATAAAACATTATGATAATATCAGTTGTACTGAAAATCAATTCTAAAGTACAATTTTGATAAAACAAAATCCTGTATCTGGAACCTTCCAAGAAATATTTGACCAATGTATTCACAAAATGGTATAACTTTTCCTTAAAATAAAATTTTATTCTAAACCTATCCAATACCTCTTCTTCAATAGTGGATTAATCTGCAATACATACATAAAGGTAAATTATCTGAGAACAAAATTATACCATGCTCAGTATGTCATCCAACACCTCAGTCTATACAAAATACTCAGCAAGTTTGCTGATGACACAAAGAGAAATGGTATGGCTGGCACGTCTGAGGGACAGGATGTCATCCAGGAGGACTTGATGGAGCTCTAGCACCTGGCCCATGGGAATGTCATATGCCTTAGAAGCCCAACTAGGGCATGCTACACCTGGGTCAGAGCAACCCCTGTATCAACACAGGCTGGGGAATGAACAGACAGAGAGCAGCCCTGCTGAGAAGGGCTTGGGCGTGTGGTGGATGAGAGGCTGGATGTGATCCATCAATCTGCACTCACACCCCAGAAAGCCAAATGTGTGCTGAGCTGCATCCAAACCAGCGTGGTCAGTAGGGCACGAGATGTGATTTCCCCCCTTCTATTTCATTCCTGTGAGAGCCTGCCTGAAGTCCAGTGTCCACTTCTGGAGTCCTTAGCACAGCAAGACACAGACCTGGTCTGAGAGGAGGAGGCCCAGAGGAGAGCCACCAAAATGATCAGGGAGCTGAAGAACCTCGCCTAAGAAAACAAGCTGAGAGGGTTTGAGTTGTTCAGCCTGGAGAAGAGATGATTTCAGGGAGACCTTACAGCACTTTCCAATATCTAAAGGGGGCTGACCAGAGAGCTGAGGAGGGACTTTTTACAAGAGCCCATAATGGTAGGACAAGGGGGAATGGAGGTAGATTTACATTAGCTATTAGGAAGAAATTATTTATTGTGAGCATGGTGCGGCAGTGGAGCACGTTGCCCAGAGAGGCAGTAGATCATCCCTAATGGTGTTCAGGTCCAGGTGGGATGGGGCTTTGATCTAGCGGAATGTGTCCCAGTGATCTAGTGGAATGTGTCCTAGTCCATGGTGGGGGGGTTGGAAGTAGGTGGTCTTTAAGGGTCGCCTCCAATCCAAATGATTCAATGATTCTCTGAAAATCCTACTCAGCTTGGCTTGCTTACTCCTGTCAATGAAGCTCTTGCCTTTACCTTTCTGGTGAATGACATCCCTGTGTATAAGACTTCACCTTCTGGTACTGAAGTGGGACTTGATGAGACACTGGACAGTGCATTGCACATAGATTGCTCTTCATGTCCATTTATGCATGTGCAGAGTCAAAATCCTTTTGCTGAGGACATAAAACCCATCATGGCTGTTTTTATGCTTTCAACTCCAAGTCCCCACTTCAGTCAGGTATATAGAGCCCACAGGAACTCAGGGCCAGGAGCATTATTCAGTGTTTGTGTTTCTTCCTGAACATCAGCGACTATGTAGATATCAGACATGCCTTATTAAAGCTCCTGAAGGAAAAGTAGCCCCTTCACTTTGCTTTTAAAGGAGAATAGTTTCAAGATGACACTATGCTGATGGGAGTCAGCAAAGCAACCTTCAGCCTTGAGACTCAGCACAAAGGCTGGTCTGGTTGCCCAATGCTGCTACCTACTCTACGAACAACCTACTTCCAGTCAGAAATGTTCCTTTGGAGCAAGTCTGTTGCTTTAACTGCCCTGAGAGAATTAAAGAAATACACATCCTGCTCTAACTTGAAGACCTAGCCTTTATTAGGGACAAGATATACTACAAGATACACTACAAGATACATATCAAGTGTTTTTGCTTCCTCAAGTTTCGGTATCAAATCAAACAGAACTGGCCATGACCCTGGGGTATTGAGAGAAGATCTCCAGCAATCTCATTGTAGAACAGGTGTCCAAGACAGGATGACCACTTCTTTCTTATTAAACACTAGATCATCTGTCTCAGAGTACATGCCCATATATTCTTGACCTAGTTATTCTGCCTTTCTCTGCCCTAGTAAAAGGAGACATTTTGGCCAAAGAAGAGCTTGGCAGTTACAGCCTTTGCACTTGGGAGTCTTCCCAGCACAGTTAAAGATGTTATAGTTCATATCTCATAATGTTTCAGGCCAATATTATTAAGCCAGCAATAGCAGTTTTGATCAGAAACACCCTTGTTCAAAAGCAAGGGCAGTGAAACTTGGGCCACAGTGTTTAGGCTGAAGCCTAGGTTCACAATTTTATCCTTATCACTATCGAGTAGAGAAGCTGGAGGATGAAATACTTAAATGTATCAAACACATGAAGAACATAGGAATATGTTGTGGAATGTATGTAGGTGGATATACATCCATACATTCCTTGGCCATCCAAGGAAATGCTATTTGTATGGAAAATGGAACCAGTATTCCTTAGGGCTAAGTGTATGGTGCATGTGGTGTTCTTAGCATATTGCCCTGTATTTCTCCCTGCTGGCATTTGATTAGCCAGTTCCAGCTGACTGATACAACTTGGTCTACTTATATTGAAAGGAACCAGATGGCTCCTACAAAGTAACTTTAAAGATAAAGGTGACATTGGGAGATAAAAATGCTTTGGAGACTGATGCAGGACAGGGTTGTGCCTAGAGTTACATTACTGTATCTCATCAGAATATATACATCAGCCTATTTTTGGTAATCCCAGAAAAAATTCCAGGCCACAGCTTTGAATGCCAATGGCATATAAAGCCTGTCACCATGCTCTGATTTTCCTGAAACTTGGCAGGTGATGAAACTGCTACCTGTTGGATAAAGAGTTAAAGAATATGATTTTGGTAATTAGTTCAGAAAGAGACTTGGAATGACACAAAACCAGCAAAGCAATTGACATCTTTGAGTAAAAATTACCATAGCTTTACTCAACTTTCCTCTTAATAGTCTCTAATTTTGTAAAAGTTTCTAAAGAAACCAAGATCATATGTATCTAGCTACAGTAAAATCAAAACATGCAAGGATTAAAAATATCAAGTGTAATAGATAGGCAAAACAGGACATTAACAAAGAAGGAAAGAATAGATTAAAGTGGGTGGAAAGAATGAAAAGAATTAGTATTCCAGACCATAGAGCACTATTATTATGTTTTCATTAACTCACAAAATTAGTTTGGATTCAGCAAGCTATCACTTCGCATTCATGAAGATGAAAAATAATTGCATTTTAAAGCTTGTTTTGGCTTCTGAGTGTCATTTGGTTTTTTAACCAATGACAAAAATGAGAAACAGGGTGATTATGTAAATACTCTAGACCACAATAGCTAAAAAATATTCATTTCATCCTTGATTTTGTGCAAAAGGTTTCTATGCGGGGAAACTTTTTTCCAGTTTTTAAACTACTTGCTACAGGGTGTTGAAAATGTACATGAACTCAAAAGGATACTTGACAAAACCATGAAAAAATATCTATCAAAGACTTGTTAGATACACTGTAAACTCTTCTGACTCACGGTTATTTGTTCAAAATATGCAAGACATAGGGAGAATACTGCTGTCCTCTTGTTGCTTTCTCCCTGAGCTCCTGCTACAGGCACTACTTGAGAGAAAATGGACAAGGTCAGACGTATTTTTGGAGCAGTTGGAGGAATGGCAGAGGCATTGTATGTGTTTTCCAGACTGAGGGATTAATCAGCTCACTGCTAATGAAACTAAGTGTGCAACCTCTGTCTTCTGGAGAATAGAAAACTTGATGCCCACCTAACTTCTAAACCCAAAAAACAGCAGAACAGTGTGGCTTCATAAAATCTCCCAGTTCACCTTCAGTGAGGAACTTCATCTCCTTCTTCTTGATTTGCCTATACTTTCAGTGATAGTTTGGCAAGGGTCTTTATCCACTTGCATAATTTCAGTAGCATCTTTATTCACAAAGTGTTTTTTATAGAGAAAAAAAGTTTTATTTAAAACGCACAGGATGGAAAAGCTTTATCCCTGATCTCTTCTGACATTTAATAAAAAGAAATAGTGATGTATATATCACAGCTTGTTTCAACATCTGGCAACAATAGAAAGAGATGGACACAAGCAAAATTGTGCCCACCTTCTGCAGGCTGGGGAGAATTTACAGTAACATATACTCGTTATATTGTTAATATAGTCAGCTTTGATTCATTGTAAACCTGCTCCACTTGACTGAAGAGTCTGGAATATGAGGTCTTTAGGGTTATACAGAAAATTGTGAGTTATTTACATCCTTGCATATTTCAATTTATTTTTTGTGAAAACCAATAAAAAATAAAATATAAAAACACCTGTCTCATACATAACACACTTTGAGTTCGTTGAAATTGAAGATTATAGGAAAGGTCTGTGCCTGGTGAGAAGGCTAGTGCTGGTAATTTGAAACTAAGAGGCTTCAAGATAACTTGTTTGGGGATTTTTTCTTGTTCATCTCCTGCCCTATTTCTATTCCAGGGACTTGTAATAAAAGTGTTAATGAAACCACTTTCCTGCAGTGGAAAGTAGGGCACTGCTGGGCTTTCTGGGAGCACAGAGTTGCCAGGGCCTCTCCACTAGTGAATGATAGGTTGCTTCCCCCCCAGTTCTAGAGCAATGGGTTAGATGTACCAGCACAGGAAGATTTGGGGTAGAGGTAACACACTTCAGATGATGAAATTAGTGCAAACATGATGATTATCAGACCATGGTGATTATTGCCTTAGTAAGTATGTCATGTGGTCTCTTTAAATACTACTTTTCTGGAACATCTCAGCCCTTGACTTGGAGTAATGTTGATGAGGTGGTACTTTGAAACAAATGGGAGCTCTTCTTGCTAGAAAGAACCTTTTTTGGTTGATTTTTGTGTGTGTGTACTTTTCTTTTTTAAATGTGACTAGATTTTAAACACTAGGTGTCAGTCAGTCATCTCTCAAAAGCATGCTCTCAAGAACGAGCACATTTGTCTTTGGCAGCAAAAACTTTTAAAGAGGTAATGTACAACAACGTACACATTAAATACTTATTACAATCATGCCAAAGTCAGGTGAGGCAATTATTCCATAGGGCTGTTTAGCCACCAGACAGATCCCAGAGCCTGGAAATGTCATGAAAACCCTTTTGCAGAAAGAGCCTTGCGCACTCTGCAGTGAGTATTGGCATTGTCATGATAAAATATTTGTTAACCTGTTGTCTAATGCTATAAATGACCAATAAATTCCTCTTTCTTTCACCCATTCTGCTTCAGCTTCTGTACCATTTCTAAAAAACTTATGTTTCAAAAGAAAGCACATTCATCCTGACCTGTGGACAGTGCTCCCCACAGAGCATTATTGGCATATACAGACTTACACCTGCAACAAAGCTGTTGTGACAGACGAGGGCTGTTAAAGAAAAATGGTGATTTTGACAATAGTTTGAGTATTTCTCCTTTTGCCAGTTCTCCAAACATGACATTTTCACAGTGTCAAGCAGCAGCAAGAGCCACAGGACTTAATAGATCAGGCCTCTTGGGCACGTCTACATTGAGGATCTCCAGTTTTGTGGATCTGGATTTTAATATTCTGGTATCTCAAGAGATCCTGATAGCAGAGCTGTCTCTGTAGAATAATGATATACAAGAGGAACTATTTGCTTAAGCACTGCTGTGTGACTACAGACATACTACCTCAGGACCCAAACTCCTATGTTCTCACTCACCTCCCAGCATGGATATTTAAGATTCCTCTGCTGTGTGACTTGGGCACACAGCTTTTCCTTTGGATTGCATCATGGACCTGTCCCAAATGCTCACAGCTCCACTAGATGTCAGGATGCATATAGCCTCTGGGTCATTTAAACAATTTCTGCAATTAGATTTCGTAGGTAGTGAGGTTTTTTATTAATCTCTTCAGCTACATTTTGATTCAGTAATCTCAATAGTTCTCCAAAAATCTATTATCTATTCTTGAAACATATTCAGACTGTCTTTCTTTCCTGAAATCATATATGTGTGTAATTTCAAATACTGAACTATTAAGACAATGCCACTGTGTAGCTTGAATGGAAACTTACTCTAGAGTGCATGAAGAAACATATTTTACAATTATGATCTTTATTCTTTGACACATATATATAAAATTACTGCATCTCTGCTGTGAGGCTCTGAGGAGAAGTGTCTTTTATGATATGCTGTCCATAATATACAACTTTTTTCACCCAAGCTGTGATATCCTAGGTTGCTAAGCTTATACTGCTCTTGACTGTCTGTTCCTGGAGTACTAAAGGTTGGATTAGTGTAGCTCTCTCCATGTGTCAGTCCACAGATTCAAGCACTACTGAGGGCATAACATTAGAGAAGGCAGGTAACAACTGCCAGGCTCAAAGAACAGAGCTGGATTTTTCAGTGCTCTGTATTTTGTGAGAGAATACATCCATGTGCAGGGCTCCCCCTTGAGAGCAGTTGCCTTTCAACCCACTCTTCACTCATCCTGACTGAGCATAGGTCACAGCAGAAAGCAAGGGGACTAGAAAACCAGCCTCTTTGATGTCTAAATCATCACTCTGGGTCTTTTTTATTTTATTTAGTTTGATCTCACATCAGGACTTTAGTAATTTGTTTTTCCTGGTGGTAGAAAGAAACAACAATGAATGAGTTCCTCATCTATGTGTTTCTCTTCCTACTGTGATCACTTTCTTGTTCCCTTTATTTCAGAATACTTTTGCAGCTGCACATCATCATGATGGCCATGGCAGCTCCTCAAATCAATGAAAATTAGACATGTTTGTATGACAATTTTCTACCAAGATAACAGCTGCCCTGAGTGGAGTAACAAGCAAACACCTACGCTCAGATTCATTCCACTCAAGTAAGGTGCATCTGTTAGAAAATCAGAGCACCCCCACGTCACCCTGAATTTCTACAGCCTTCTGAGAATTTTTTAAAGCCTTCTGAGAACCTTTGGAGTTTTCTAACTTTTCTATTAGTGTTCGAATGTTTACATATGAAAGTGGAGTCTTTCAAGGACTTGGTAGGAAAAACAATCTTTGTTTACATTCCTCTCCCAAGGAGAGACCTTTGATGGACTTTTGTCTCTGCCAGTGTGGATGGAGAGGTGGCAACTTTTCCCTCCAATCTAGAGACAATCCCTGCAAAACTATAAAAAACCCCACTTGTAAATAAACTCGCTCTTTCCTGCCTCTGGAGCTCACTTTGTGTGCTGTGCCTTCATTCTGTGTCCTGTTATGACACCCCCATATCCTATGGAGAAAGACAGGTACCACCAAGCGATGGCTCATGCCACATCAGGAGGGGTGTTTTCTTCTACTTTTCTGCCTGGATTTGCAACACCTCTCTCTTGTTCCCACTCTTACTGCAAGAGCTCTAGTTCAGCACATAAACTTTGTTGAAAATAGATAAGGGAGAAGCACTAGTTATTACATCAAACAGCATAAATAGAAAACATAGTTAAAGTGTCAAAAATACAAAGATGGAGGAAACATAATGATGAAGAAGAAAATGGCTCTCAGGCATCCTCTGTCTTCAGACCTGTCTTCATACCAATATATACCCACTAGTTTTCAAGTTCTGTTATTTTTATAATTTTGTGAACTTGCAAGACTGATAATCATCACCAAAAATGTCCTCTTGAGTGCTTGAAATGGTAATTTATGACTGCCTGAATTCAGCCCAGAAAAGTGGATGAATTTTGAACTCATTTTCTTGCTTGAAGCCTAAGACTGACCTGGTGTCAAAAGTGTTGTCTTTGCCCCACTTGGGACCAGAGCATGTGCTACTAAGCTGATTTAATTTGTGAGATACAGTCATAAGCAAAAATTATATCTTTCCAAATTATCATGTGGATCTTTTGTTCCAAAATGGCTATGCAAAGCTCAAATTGGTGTTTTACTGCTGAAGTAGGGCAAAATAACTCTACCATAACAAAAGGACTCTGCATTCTTTGCCTATGAGGACCCTTTCACAGCTATGAAGGTTGAATGAATTGGTCTGTCACAGAGTCTGCTCTATCCCTTGATGACTACTTCTTTAATGTTTGTGAATCCTGAATATTTCTCAGTTTTTACTTTCAGTCAAACTGTAGTTGAACCTGGTAAGTAGGATTAAGAAAAAAGAGGTGACTAAAACACATAGGTCTGTACACACACACAGCAGGATCAATCCACCTTTGTTTACCTAATAAATCAGGCTCAAAGTTGTTGAAGACACACTATTATTCTGAAAAATGAAATTATTGGAATACTAAACACATGCATGTGATCTGACCTGTAAATAGGTTGGTTATATTTATTTAACTCAATTAAATCAGTCTCATGCATACTAAGCAATCTTCAGCTAATGAGCTGATTGGTATGTTTCATACTTCATAGCTTTGAAATTTTATTCTTGTAATCGGTAGAGAATAAAAGAATTCACTGATTTTTTTTTTCTCTGTATAAGGCTTTCCTTAAGTGACATTGAGTGAAAGGGCTCTGTGAAAAACAAAATCAATTGTTTTACAAGGCACCTAAAATCAGGAAATTGTCAAGGAAACCAAATGAGATAAACACTGAGCTGCTTGGAAATAACATGGGTTTGTTAAATATCTGCTTTAAAAAGCATGTAACTCATTACTGTGGTTGCACACATTCTAAAGATGTGCTCAGCTCTGTCATTAAAACATAATTTTTGCACTTGTGCTGAATGCAAATCAAACAATTGCAGAATCTTTATGAGGGCACACCAACCTTATTCGCAAAGAAATTGATAGCAAAGTTCTCACTGAGTACATGGAATTTCTTTATTCCATTGAAACTCTGGGAAGTATATATAGTTCTTACAGAAAGTCTGGCTGCTCAACACAACAAGGTAAAAACTGATATCAGAGTCCAGTCTCATCCACAGAAGGAGGGAGAGGTAGGTGCCACCTGAACATGACGTCAGAATGAAGATCTATTTTTCTTGGCTAAAGAAGCCAGTATAATTGTGCAAGCAGGAACTATTTCAAAACAAATCTGAAATTCTTGAAACAAATGATATTTAAATAATACAGAATCACATAGTAGAAAAGATTAAAGTATATTAGTTTTGGTTATGTGGCTGGGGTTGGTTGTCTGGGGTTTTTTCCTGTTTTGTTGCTTCTTTTTTTTCCAAAGCCTGATGATACATGATATAAAGCAGCAATTTGATTTGTTGAATCATAACACAAACATCCTGTCAAGACAAACTGATGATCTATCTACTTTTTTCCTGATGTAGTTGTATGGGTATGCTTTATTTTCTAGTTCTGAAGAACTCTTGGAATTACTGAGGTAAAAAAAGAGCAAACCAGAATATATTATAATAACATTGTAAAACTTGATGGTGTAACAGTGGCTGAAAAACTCCCTGCAGTTTTTGGTGATGGTTATCAGTCTTGCCTCTAGGTTGCCTGCAACCTGGAGGCATAAAATACATCTAGAAAGTGACAGGCAACAGAGGTAAAAGGTGTGAAGCAGCTCGCACCTGAGAAAGAACTATGTGGCCTAGGATCCTTTGGCCTAGAACAGAATAAGTGGAAGGATGGTTATACTGGTTATAAACTAGGCAACTGGTTATAAACTAAGCAGGTCAGATACCTCTCTTCCAACAACTTGCATTGTTAATCATTGAAAACGTTTTCCAAGGAGTGCTATGAATGTTGATGAACATGGGTTCAAAAGGTGATTCAAAAATCTCATACAGTAAGCCCTAATTCACCAAGAACTGTCAAATGCACTTCTGTAACCCAACAAGCCACTGAGCTTATGTCCTGTTTTTCTCTGGGATAGATTTATTCCTCTTCTTAGCCAACCAGAGAGGAGGAGGTTGCATGCTGCATCCCTTACCTCTTTCATCTTGCCTTTCCAGGTATGCCAGCTGGAGGATCGGTTGGTTCAGCAGTGCCAGGTGTCCTCCTCACCTGTACTGGGACCTCAGCTTTGGCATGGAGTTTTCCAGACTGGATATGGAGGGGCTATGGATCTGCCCTGTCTGTGAGCTTTTGAGAGACCAAGCCATGCTCTCCCTGGGAGGCAATAGAGAAAAGATTTGGAACAGAGATCCTACCTCTTTTTGCTTGTACACCTCTTGGCAAGGGGAAGAAAATATACGGTCTCTGAAGTGTAGATAAGCTCATCACCTTTGACAGGAGTATGAATAGGTGTGGCCCATATCTTCTTCCTGGAATCTGTTCACTGAAAGGCTGTAGAAAGTTCCTAAAAATGGTGATAATTAAAATATAACCTGGCAGAGTAACAATGTCATACAGAACAGCCATCCATGATTTTGTGCAGGGACACATGACCTTCTGTGGCCCTTTTTAATGGCCACACAGAGAGGGTTGTTATTGCTGGGTTGTGGGTGCAGGCACATCACTGGCTGCAGCAGCTTCCATCTCTGCAAGTGAATTCAGAGGTGTGTCACCCACAACCAGTGGGCACATTTCATCTTTTGACTCCCTTCTCTACTTTATTCCTTTCCCCTTGGAAAGAAAAGTGCTGCCTGAGCATGAATGTGGAACGGCGAGAATACATTTTGTTCAAAACAAAACTTTAAACTTGCTCGATGTGCTCTGTTTTCTCTATTTTGCTGATTGATAAAGGAGATAATGAAGTTGGAGATAAGAGAAAAAAGAAAAAATTCTGTCTTGATCTGTTTGTTTTCTCCCTGTAAGCAGTTTGTATTACATGTCACTAAACTTTAGTTCTCTTTCTTAATGTGAAATTGATTTCAGCAGAATTTATTAGTTCCATTTCTTATTGTCTAGTTTATCATCCCTACTAATCTGAATGTATTCATCCCTAATTTATGGTTGTATTTCAATACAGAACTGAGATAGATCATGAACATGAGTGACAATATGTTTCCTATCCATGGTGAGAAGGATGGCAGAGATGGGACGCATCCACCCATAGCACTCCTTGCAGTATAAGGTGGGATTCTTTAATCAGCAAAAGAGTGATGAAAATATTGTCTTTCATAGTTTCATGGCTGATAACTGAAGGATGGGGAGGAAAACAGAAAAATTCCACTTCACAGGCTCGCACAAAGGACACAATTTACACCAGGATAAAGTAAGACAAAACCGAAGCAATTCCATTATAGTATTGGTTTCCACTCATGCAGAAAAGCAAGCAATCAGTGCCTGTGCTGAAACACACTGAGCATTCAGCCTGACCCTTCCTTACCTGTAAGCTTTGGCCCTCTCGTCACATAAGTGAACCAAGTAATCCTCTGCTCTGAAAGCCACTCAATTAAAGCAACACATATATTTATATATATATATATATATATAAATATATATATATATATGTTTATAGGGGAGAGAGGCAGAGGAGCAGCAGAGGTGGGAAACGTGTATTTATTGCTTCTAGATCTCTTAAAGACAGAATTTTGAAGTGCTTCTTAGCTAGCTTTAGAAGTGCTTTTAATTGGCAATGCAAACTGATAGACGTGACATTCCAACCTTTTGTGTGAGATCCCAGGAAGCCCTTCTTAATTAGAATCTCCACAAGTAGTTTTTATGACTACTCTACATCACTGAGGCACCCTGTACAGAAGGGGCTGGGACTGAGCAAAGGGTTGGGTCAAACAGTATTTCCTTGCAGTTATCCATGGATTCACTAAATTCTCTGTGGCTGAATGGGTTTCAAAAGGAAAATCACGGAACAGAACAATCTAATTATGAAATATCAGTGTAGTGTAGAAACTACTTTGCTTTCTTTCATGTGCACAGGGAACTCTGTCAGACCCAAACACCAAATCAAAGGAGAAAAATTGCAGGAAAAGCAGACACAAATTTTCAGCCTGATTTTCCATACCAGTATCACATTTTAAACAGAAGTAAATAGAAAGTATAATCTTGAAAAGATGTTCTTTAACAAAAGCAGAATCCTTCATTCCTGCTCCAAAAAATATGAGCTTTCCATGAGCCCTCTACTTGCCCTTTCCAGATTCCATTCTAAAAAAATACTAAGAAAAAAAAGACCCTAAATACATATTCTTCCTCTTTAGATCTAATTTGATAAAGACCGCCATCCTCCATTCTCCATATGCCTGCTGGTCATGGCCATCAGAAAGTTAATATTGTTACCAGAAATGACTTCAACTTAACACAAAACATGTGTTTGTCTGTACAAGAGCATTGTAGAAATCTTTGCTTATATTTCCCCATCCTCAGCTTTTCTATGGTTTGTTTCTTTGAAAAAAAACATTTGAAACTCAATTATATTTACTACAATTCTGAAAAGGGCCCTTGCTTCCTTTTTAAAACAACTCAAAGACAAAATGGGGCCTGATGAGAAAAAAAACCCCAAGCTTCTAGTAGTCTAAAGGACTGTAGACACTGGCTTTCTCCTTCCTTCTTTAAGCAGATTTACCCATTTAAGAATATTGTTTTGTGCTCATTTCCACTTAGTTTTGTACTGAAGGTCATTCTCAGCAGTCACTAGACACTGAAGCTGGATCACAGGATAACAAAATAAGAAAATTTCCAGGCTGAAGAGTCCACTCCAGACCCCAAAAAGTGTCATTTGTGAAAAAATGGACACAGACTCTACTTAGACAGAGTGGCCTAAGATATCACCTTGATTTGAGTGTTTTTCTATCCTTACTCTTCTAGATTCAGGCAATCTTTGGTGTAGTCAGTCATTAAAAGGCACGAGAATATTTTGTTGTTATTATTACTTCAGATAACAAAAGATGGACTATGGACCTCATTCCTGGATGTAAAATTATCTTCCCTGAAGGCAGAGGATTGACAGACCTCCAGAGAGATGGATGGCATCTCCATCCTCTTTACTGTAGGATCACCTATGGAGTATACACATACTTCACTTGGCTTCCACACCTGAGCCGCTCTTCCCTCCAGACCTGCTTTAAATCTTCAGTGCTCCTTGGAGCACAAATAACTTCTGAAATTCGAGATTGTGATACAATTTTTCAGAACTACAGGCAAATTGGGAGGGAGTAGAAACATATTTAGCTAGCTGATGATGGGCAGCCATTTGTTCAGTGCAAGGAGGTGTCATTAACCGCTCACTTATCCCCTGCTTTCTTTACCACTACAAAGTCTTCCAGTTGCAAAGAATCAAAACTCTCCCCAGGCCATTATATGTCATTCTGCTATATAGGACTAAGATAATGGTAGGCAGAATAGAAAGCTCTCACAAAGCGTGCAGCACCATCTGTTGAGTATTGAGACAGAATAATTTTTACAGGCATCCCAAACACTGGATGAATATGACATGGGACTTCTTAGAAAGTCTCAGTGGGTAGATGTGAGGACTTTCCTCTATATTAGAAATTCACCTCTAATCAGCACAAGGAAGAAAACAAAGAAACAACATCTTATTAAATGAAACACACACATTAAAAACACACATTAAAATGAATAAAATTAAACCCATAGTCATAAAATACAAGTATTGAATTCTAGTATAGACTTAAAAAATACACAGGATTACTATGTAATCCACTCTTCATGACAATGCAAGAAAAAAATATGCATTTAATAAAGCTCTGGTGTTGAATTTTCATCACAGTTTTAATCTTCTGAAAAAGTTGCATTTTGATCCCATGGGCTGAAACAAAGGGAAACAGTTCAGGTTGCTTGAAATTTCTTAGTTCAAAATTTAAACCAGAGGTAAAATTGAATGCACTAAGTTAACTTTCCTTTCCAATCTTATGTTCATAAACTTTTACATACATGGGTTCACTTGAGAACAGATGAAAGAAGTTGTAAAACACCACAAGACAGACATGAATCAACATAATTCTGCATCAGCCAATAGTATGTAAAATAGAAGTCTCGGGTTTTTGAGACCTCATGGCACTGAGATCTATTTCACTAAAAATTTCAGTTATTGCTGGTCTATTACACTAAATTGTACTTTCTAGAAATATAGAACTAATTAAAATATATGACGTAGATAAAAACAACACCAATCATAGCTCTTCAACAAGTGAGACACAGATTTTTACATGTTATTCTTGCATATTTTTATGAAGGCAGCACTTCTGGGTAAGCATAGATGCCTGAACTTCTCCAGCCAAAACCCAGTCTGGAAAAGCTGCCAAAAGACAAACCCAGACACTATATACAGAGTGGCATTTTACAAGTGTTCAGAAAGTTTACCTGAAATCAGATCTTTCTGATTTGAAACATTTCTGTCTTTGTGAAAACCACAACAATGCAAAATACTTTGGGGAGAAAAAAAAAAAAAAAAAAAAAAAAAAAAAAAAAAAAAAATTTTTTTAAAAAAAAANTACATAATTCTTCTACAAGAAAAGTAAAAAAATTGCAGTTACCCATAAAAAAGATTTCCCATTTTTTTACTAAAAATCTTTTTTTAATCTATGCAGGAATATGTAGTGACAAAAAGTGTCGGGAAAAGGAAACTCACAGACCTGGAAAGAATCAGAGAAGCTTTTACACACGGAAACCTTTTACAAGCTCGAAGTGGACACAGGAATATTGAGGCTGCAAACAATTGCTATGGCTTTAACGTTTGTATGTTCATCACAAAGTTGAAGTGAACAGACAGGAGGAAATGATAAGGTCTTAAATCTTGCTGCACAGAGAGGGAACTGATGTTAAATATGAATGAATAAAATTGACACTTGGAGAAACTCAAAACAGATGATTAGCATTTTCTGAACCAGCTGTAAGACAGGGTGACTTCTTTGCATACAAATGAAATTAGAATTTACGTTGATCAGACCCACCATGTTTTCCTTGGAGGACAGGGGAAGGGAGACGTGGAGAAGAAAAAGGGGATGATAGAGAGTTTTAGGATTTTGTTCTGGTTTGCTTTGTTTTGTTTAAAAGAGAGAACTGAATTGTTTCCACAGCTTTGCAAGCCCACCAATATTAAAAATATAATTATGCAACGTGAATATCTAACGCTGGAGTTTATGGTGTCAACCCCAGGGGCCAAAAGCAGGACAGCATAGGTGATATACTTCAGGTTTCTGCTGAGCTTTCCATGTAGGTTAAAAGGTTGATTCCAAATCCATACACTTTGTTAGATATTCCAGGGAGTTGGTTTTTGCCAAATATATTCTCTTGGTTTTACAAACAGAAAAATAGCAACTTCCAGTAGCTGAAATAATTCAGCTATAATATGGACCTACAGGCAATTTCCTAAATACTTGGTTTATCCTCATGACTGGCATACACAGTCTTATGCATGAAAACAGCTCAGTTGAAAGGAACGATATGTCCTCAGTGGGGAAAAAACAAATTTGTTATATTGGGTCTGGAAGAGATATTTTGCCAGTTCTGTGGCCTTCATTTGAGGGTTCTTTAAAGAGTACTAAATTATTGATTTTATCATTTGGAATAGATATAAATGTTTATAAAATATCTTGTTCATAATTTGAAAAGAATGTGAAACACACATTTAAAAGTTATCTAGAAAGAAGTTATAAAGTATAAAATAAGTTTTTTGAGTTTTCTCTTTATATTGATAAATTTGTATTATAATAATCAGTACTTAATTAGAATTGAAACTACACAAAAACCACCACCACACCACCACCAGGAGCAATTAGATACAAGTTTTGCTTTTCAAGTTGACAAATGTGTATTGTGGCTTCATTTGCAACAAATGCTGTAAGCGAATTGTGGTTTTAGATATGCGTGACATTTTGAGACTTGAAAATCACCAATGAATCTATCTGGACCAGCCAATGGTCAAAGCCCTCCGAAAGACTCTGGACAATCCAGGAGTTATCACCATTCTGTGAGTGATGTTGTGGGGCTGTCAGACAGCTCATCTCAGACTGGGCATAAAAATGGCAATTTAAGGATGCCAAGCATCCAAAAGTAAAAGCATCAGGCATTTCTCTGTCTAAAAATTTGGTAGTAGTATGTTGGGTCTTCACTCCCTCCTGTTCTGGGCAGTATGTGGAGCTGTTTAATCTCCCAGTAGTGCAACCACTGTTCAGTAGAAAATTAAAAGTTCTTCACAGATAACTCTGCTTCCACAAGACTTGCTGGAAAATTTGAGGAGTGACAAGATAATTAGAATGACCATTCATACACTTAGCTAGGCATTGTGTCGCATTTTACTGAACTTAGTTATTTTCTAAATCACTTTGGGGCTTAGGCTGGTGTACATGCGAGAAAGTCATATAATGAAACTAGAATTTTATGCCTAGGTAAAATGCCAAGATTCATAACAATTACGCCAGCTAAATTCTACTTTGCCTGATTTTCTGAATTGAGTGGTGATAATTTTGTGCCTAATATGCATTCCTAGTTAACATGCTTGTCTCTATAAATTCTGTAATTGCTTATTTAAGCAAGGCAACAGGCGTATTACACATAATTGGCATGCACAATTACCTCATTTGCATCAGCAGTCACTGTAATTTCATGTCAAACCAATTATGCATGAGATCATGAGTCTATTTTGGAAGACATTTGAAACTCAAATGCAAAACAGAGGCACAACATAAGTTTCTCAATCAATAATCTTTTTATTTCACCTTTAAAAATGTGGGGGTTTTTTTCCCTATGGTGCTATTCTGCATCCTTGTGCATTTACTTCTGTTTGTCTATTTATTCTTGTTTTCATTAGCTCACTGTCCTGTAATCTGTAGAAGATTGTTAATTATTCCTATGAATAATTCCTGCAGTCCTCCTGTGTCAGCTAAATGGTGCTTGTGTACTTCCATGTGTGTTCAAAGAAGCCTAGCATTTTCAATAAGCAAAGGCTGCAGTGTTTTCAACCAGGCATGGTTACCTTCTGCAGAGGAAAGTTTTCTCTAAACAGAGTTGATATTTTTGAGGACTATACATTTGGCCCTCCCAACTACTGACATTCTTATTTCTATCTCTTTTAATGAAACCCATTTAGATCTGTTATTGCCCTTATAATTTAATTTTTTCATTTAATGAAATCAAAACTTTGGAGAAATTAACATTTTAACTTTTAAAAGCTTTCCAGGTGGTGATTTAAATGCTTTAATATTTAATATGTATACGTTTGAATATTGTTTTATGTATTAATTTTATTTACTAATTGAACATATACAATAAAATTTTAAAAAGAGATTGAACTCCTTATTGATGGAATGAGTTAAAGGAAGCTGAGTTTCACTTTATTCTGAAAAAAAATACAAGATAAAAACAGAACACTAGAGTAATTTAACAAGGTGAAATATAGATAACTGTGTCTTTGCTGGTGCTAAAATGGGAGACCTGGAGCTGATTCTGCCTTTTCAATGTCTGTGCCTGACTGTATCACACTTTTCAGCTCAGCTCTGCATGAAATCATATGCCAATTTAAAAAATTTATCTGCTTTTCAACTTTTCACTACTCTGGCATGCAAAGCCATCTTATTTCCCTGTATTCCCCAGAGCATCCACACTTGAGATGCATGAAGTGGCTACTCATTAGTCCAACATCTTAAGTAGCGACAGCAGAGTATTAACTTAAGTAGATTCTATGTTGTCTTGAGGAGTTTGTGGAGGACTTTATCCCCACACAGTTCATCCCCATTCTCACACTCGAAAATGTGTGTTCACATGTCTGTGCCCTCCCGTGGAAGAGGCTGAGTTTGAAGCCTGAGTGCAGAGCTGGAGCTGTCACCCTCACAGAGGAGCTCCTGACCCCACACTGGCTGTGGTCTCAAGGACAACTGGCCAGAGGCTGTGTCAATGGACAGCACTGCCTCCCTGAGACCCCCTCTGGCACAGTAAGTCAGGATTCTTGTCAGCTAGTGTTTCACATCTGGTCACACCCAAGAAAAAAATACCAGTTTTGGGTGCAATTTTTAATGCTTACAGTGTAAACTCCATCATCTGAAGGAACTTGAGCACAGATGGTGACTCTGCTATGAGAGTTCTTTCACTTGCTGTGTGTGTATAATTTACAAATGTAAATTAACACATTTGGTTGTGTTCAACACTCCTACACCACAAGTGGGAGTGAGCCAGGAAGGCAGATGATCTGCCATATTAGACTTTCAGGACCAGGGAAGGGTTTTAATGATGCAATATTCTGAGGGGTGTGCTGAAGTCACTTTTGAAATCTGATTTCCTTGGATCCAGAAAAATGAACTGTAAGTGTCCGATTCATCCCAAGGTAAAATAATAAAATACATGAGTATGTTCATATGTCTACATAGCAACAATCTGTTATGGAATATAGTTACACATATAATTATGCATCTCTTTATATAGAAGCTATGCATAAAAATGTGTGTGTGAGTGCACACACAGTCACACAGACACACATAATCAAGAACATAAAAACACTAGGAAAGAACTCAGTCTCAGAACTGAGTTCAGGAAAGAACTCAGTAAGATCTAAGGATAACCAGTCCCTGAGCTGAAAGACAGAAACAGGGCTCAGAATGAAGCTCCCATAATCCAGTAGGAAATGGTCAGTAGTAATACAGCCCAAAGCCACGTGACACAGTTGGTTTGTCTTCCCTCTTCTGTTGTCTGCAAGACGTGAATAACTTTATTATGTGTGTTTGCAAATGAAAAACTGGCTTAACCTTGATATAATGTGGAAAGTGAGGTGTAGTTCAGGATGCCTTAAAAGATCACACTTTTAACATATAGGGAACAGTTTCTTGGGTACATTATAAAAAGTGGTAATTTCATGTTTCTTTTGTATTAGAAAACCTCACTTTTTGATATTTTAGTTAATTTATATCAAACCTGGCAAATTTTCAGTAGTTCTCATTTATTAAAGCCCCATTTATTAAAGTCCTCAGAGTCCAAACCTCCTTGCATTTATCTTGCCAGATGCTGGAGGCTTTCCCAGCTATTGCTCATCATTGGAAGACATGATTTCCATTGATCCCCCCAGCAATGACAGCTCTCACACCAACCTGCTGCTATAGAAGAAGCTCTGCTTCTTCCTGGACAGCCTCAAGCAACACTTCATAGAGCTGGACACTTGCTAAGGTGCCTCGACTGCTCGTTTTAAGAATCACAGCAGGCTTCCATGAAAAGTGCTTGCTGTTAGTCAGATCTAAACCACCCTTCATAAAGCACAGGGTAAGTTAAAGTGGAAATATGCCTGTTCTGGAGGGCACATTCAAAACAGTTGATGCTAAAATAATTGGGTGAAAAAGTGAAGAAAGTAAACAATGCGATCTTCCTAGAGCAAGAACAAAACTTGAAGGCCTTGTTTCTCTTTTCAGATGACATGCTGTAGGTCTGTGAGGTCAGGGATCTCTGCTCCCTGCTTGCTGCTCAATGTGGATAACAATCCTCAGAGTAAACCAGTTCTAGATAAACTTTAACAGCTAATCTGTTTCTCTTAGAGTCCTCCAAAGTTTGAGTACTATTAAAATGCCCTTCCCATGCCTTATACTCTGGCAAAATCCACTAGTCTTCAACGCCCTGGAAAATTAAGGATTGTTGCTATCTGTAGCAAACGCTTCTTGTGCAACACCTTGTGCTATTTGCACAAAACGATCTGTTTGTATTTCCTTGATTTAATCAGGGGTAGAAATCCACCACTGTGACTGAGATTTTTTTTTTTTCCTGAGAGCAGCGCCAGCATAAGGAGATTCTGCTCCCTGCATATTTCTCCTTCATGGTTCCTTGCTCTAGTATTCTGATTCCTGCCCTGCCCTGCGACTGGTCTAACATATTTGTTGATTTTAACCTTAATTAAATTAATTCAACACCTGATTTCAAGGTCAAGGGAACACCGTTCAAAATATCTTCGATTTTGTCATATTTTCTGCAAGAATTAAACTCAAGAGCACTAAAATATATTTAAACATTGATTGCAGTCTGGAATATTTTTAGGACAGTGCCAACAACAGTGGTGGAATGTAGAAGTTTTCAGGAGTAGAACGTTCATGAGAGATTTAATCTGTTATGAAAATGAGAATGAACTGTTCAATACATCACAGGTTCGCAGGGCTCAGTTCCAACTACCAGCTATGCAGATCTTCCTGTGATTGAATTTAGGCATGTTAGAGGTTAAAAGTGATGATTCTCAGCCAAAGTCCATGTGGGATAAGAATTGTAATGGTACGAGAAAGGAAATAAAAATTCTCAATAAGAAAATACCGACAGAGATCAGATCCAGTTCAAAAATTAAAATCCTATGTTTCTGAAATTCCTTTCTCAGTAGTTTCAGAAGAATGAAGTTCTTAGTATGCTGTAACTTTTTGGGCAGCTTTTTCTTACCTAAAAAAATATAGAAGTCAATGTAATAAACTGTCTGAGGAATGAAATGAGTATGGTACCTGTGTCTTTCAAAACCAACACCTGAGACAAGGATTAAAATGGTTTTCATAGGTAAGAATCTGCAATCATTTCAATACTTCCTGAGATTATTGACTATTCAGTCTCGTATTATTTCACACTGTTATGTTCTTTTTAAAAAAACTAAAATGTTTTCTTCCAGATGCCACAATTTTTTTCTGTTAAGCTGAGCACAGACAGTAAGTGTGGAAAGCATTTAGCCTGTTTCAACACATCCTCCACTTGGCAAGCTCCTCAACCAAACACCAACATATCAGCGATGGGTAAGATCTGGTGGTACTGGGCTTTTTCAAGGCTATGTCAGTGCATGTTGAAATTAACATCTCTCTGAAAGGCTATGAGCATTGGTTTGCTGTAGCTGTAGCTTGCATGACTGTAGTCATACAAGTGGTTGCAGGAACAGCCTGTTACTTGTCTTTTTCCAATGAATATCCCAAACAGTTGTAAACAACAAAATAGACCTACTTCAATAATCTGACTCACAATGTTAAATTCAGCATTCAACAGCAGAAAAATCCAACAACTGCATTTAGTCATAATATATGAAAGTAACTGCATTCATAAGAAACTAAAAGTAATGTGGAAAAAATCATTCTTAATGTCCTTATCTTACTTTCGGTATCTCCTGTATAACTGCATGTGCACATGCTTTCCGGAAGTGCTCTTAAACTGAATCCTTATCTCCTCCCCCTCACGGTCTGCAGCAGTCAGGGGAAGAGGGGGAGGGAAGCCAGGGTGCATTTCATGGAGTTTCCTGACCATTTGGGACTCAGCATTGTGTGAAGGAGCCTTCAACACCTTCAGAGAACATAAGCATGAAATCAGTGCTTGTCTGGTGCCCCATCTTCTTTGTGCCTTAGAGATGATGTACATGGTGCAGGCAAAACCCTTTTGGCTGTCACCTGCATTCCTTGCAGTCTTATCCCTCACATGTCACCCTTGGGGACAGTATCTATTCTCTACAAACACAGAAGCAAATCAAGATTAAATCTTATCCTTTTCCTCTCATACCCTTTCTAACATCTTAGAAGCAACTGGAGTCAGTTTCACATGAGCTTGCTACATGAGAACAGAATGCCACTGTGGACTCCAGGATCCAACAAGGTGACACTGATAGTCATGAATCTCTGCAATAGATAGGCCAGTGCATGGTGTGTGGGACATAAAAGTTGATTTTCAGAAACAATGCTATTTCTCTCCTGATTTGAAAGGCAGGCCAGGACTTCCATAGTGCAGCCTCAGATGGTAACTAACTTATGGGAGCAGCTATGATCCATTTTTGAAATGGTTATTTAACCATCAGATCCTCTCCATTCATGCTGTGATTTCTAAGAGGTGTTTCACCACTTTACCTTGCATGTTTTGTTAGATATTTTCCCAAGGAGTTCAAACTACGAAAGATTAAATAATGCCCATATTCCCGATCTGGTCTCCTGCCCACTGCACTCAGCAAGTGAGGACTATGGAGAAATGAGATACATGGAATGAAATAGCTTTGTGGTGAGAGAAGGAAAGATTACTGGTTTTATACTGACTCCATTAATTGTTCTTTCTTTTTAGCAATGGAAACACCAGTGACTAGCTTGAATTTTCTTGTTGTCTCCTGTTCTACCTTTTATTGAAGTGTGAGAAAGACACGTAGAGAGAAGGATGTACTTTAGTAAAATACATTTCCTTCCAGAAATGTATTCCAAAATTAATATTTAGGTTTTGTCTTCCCCCATGTAATCTACCATAGTTTCCTACCTATTATAGCTTATATATTCTTTAATAAGTCAGACCTTTTTCCTACATATATGTTCACTGTTAGTATCCTTCTCAGCTTCTTTACCATTTTAAGGAGTAAGAATAAAGCCCCTCACCTGCAATGCAGATTCCAGGATGACAGGAGCCCCACCTTTTACCAGGAAAGACCAAGAGCAGATGTGTTGGATGTTTTGAAAAAGAATGTGCCAGAGGTTTGGAAATCTCAAAAATAGGTCAAAATATTCCATCATGGCAGATGGAAACAGCAGACTTCTTCAAAGGAGAGTAACTAAAACTCATGGAAATTATATTTAGCTTCTAATCTTTCCTAGCATTACAGGACTGTAATACTGCAATTATGTAATTACATAGTCTTATTTAATATTAAAGTATATTAAGGTACATTAAATCATGACAATCCTAATCTTACATAGTCTTAAGGATTATGCAATCAAAAGGTCTTCAAAAATTTACTTATACACAGTTACTCTGTCTTCTACAGATTGTTTTATAGACCATATGGTAAAATTTACTTTGGCTATTTTGACTCTTAATTGAAGGACACAACATGTGACATACATAGATGGGAAAAGAGAAAAAGAATAGACGTAGAAATATCTGGTTTCCATTTGATGCAAAATACTCCCAAATTTGAAGATGCATCTGTGAATTTTCAATTTCGTTATTTTCTTCCCCGGAAAACAAAAGCAGAATTTGAAGAGCAAAAATATATTACTTATTATAAATGTTTTTAAGGACATGCACAGCAAGGATACAGCAATGTAGTAAAAAAATTGTTAAATTGCTTTAACAAAGCATGTAGTAAAAAATGGAACACAAGCTATTAACTGGAACAATGAAAGACATTTTCTAAATGAGACAGGTAATCCCAACCAATAAACAGATTATTGTATATGATCCATTAATTTTTTCAATTATATTTCAGTGCTATATAACTTCAACTATTCATTATTAGTTTTGTAGAGGTCTTTGCTTGTTTCTGATTTTTAAAAAGATGTTTAACTTCAGCCAACAGATTTCTTTTTTTTTCTTTTAAATTCAGAGTTGACATTGAGAAATTACTTTACTGAGAGGGAAGTCAAACACTTAAAATACTCCTCCTACAAAGAGGTGGTCAATGCCCTGAGCCTGTTAGTGTTTCAGAGGCACTTGGACAATGCCCTTAATACCAGGCTTTAATTTCTGGTGGGCCCTGAAGTGGTCAGGCATTTAAACTAGATGGTCATCCTAACTAGGTAGGTGCCTTCCAACTAAAATATATTATCTTCTTTTCTATTCTATTGGTGCCTTGGGTCTAGTTTTTAAAGACTACTTTTTTTAGTTGCTGATGGAACATTTATGTTGAGATATATATTGCTTTTTCTAATGACCAAGCATGCTAATTCTTTTAGGTAAGGATTTGAAATTTATATAGGAGCAGTTAATGTCAGTATCAGACATTAACAAAGAGAAGAACTTCCATTGTGTTGACAAAGGTGCTGCACAGCTTGGGCTTCGCTCAGCAGCAGGTCTGTGTCTTCCTTAGTCCTGCTTTTACTGTTTATATACTTGTGGATCCTTTCTTGCTGCCTTTCACATCCCTTAACAGATTCAGCTCCATGCTGGCCTTGACTTCTCTAACCCTGACCCTCAAAGATCAACCAGATTCCACCTCCTGGGTGTGGAATCCATTTCATATCTGATTTTAGGTAGGAGCTCTTCTCTTGTCCATGCAGTCCGCCTGCCATCCTCGCTTGGCTTTTTNTAATACCAGGCTTTAATTTCTGGTGGGCCCTGAAGTGGTCAGGCACTTAAACTAGATGGTCATTCTAACTAGGTAGGTCCCTTCCAACTAAAATACATTATCTTTTCTATTCTATTGGTGCCTTGGGTCTAGTTTTTAAAGACTACTTTTTTTAGTTGCTGATGGAACATTTATGTTGAGATATATATTGCTTTTTCTAATGACCAAGCATGCTAATTCTTTTAGGTAAGGATTTGAAATTTATATAGGAGCAGTTAATGTCAGTATCAGACATTAACAAAGAGAAGAACTTCCATTGTGTTGACAAAGGTGCTGCACAGCTTGGGCTTCGCTCAGCAGCAGGTCTGTGTCTTCCTTAGTCCTGCTTTTACTGTTTATATACTTGTGGATCCTTTCTTGCTGCCTTTCACATCCCTTAACAGATTCAGCTCCATGCTGGCCTTGACTTCTCTAACCCTGACCCTCAAAGATCAACCAGATTCCACCTCCTGGGTGTGGAATCCATTTCATATCTGATTTTAGGTAGGAGCTCTTCTCTTGTCCATGCAGTCCGCCTGCCATCCTCGCTTGGCTTTTTCCCTTCACTTCTTTCCTATCATTCATAAAATAGATTATGAAAGGCCAAGCCATGATGATACAAGGACAGATCACCATGTGACAGTTTTTGAAGTGATTGTATAAGAATGTGAATTTTAAAAGTTCCAGGAACACTTGAAGATTGCTCCCTGAGGCTTTTCCCATAGGCAGAAGATGTGTCCAAAGTGTAAAGTAAAGATCTTTACACATGTACTTTGCAGCATATTAAAACAGGGAATCAGGTTCTCCTGATGACACTGTCTCAAGTTGACTGAACTGATTTATCATGGAGTGATGGGACTCGCTATTTTATATAAATGGTTCACTGTTCCCTTTATCCCACTCCCTCAAAGCACACTGAAATCACATGCTGTTAATGCTAAAAATTAAAAGGGGTCATTTCTGCAAAAAGAGATAATCTTGGTATTTTTCAGGGCTTTTTCTGGACGCTGTGAGCAAGGCCATGAATAAGTAAGTAACAATAAATGAAAATTACTCACAGACTATTGATTGTTTTGGCTCTAAGTGAGGAAAAAACTAAACTGCGACAATTTTCCTTGCTGAACTACGTGGTGATCCAAGACCCATTTAACATCACCAGTGAAATAATAGAAAGGGGAATACAAAGAGAGGAAGGAAACTGATGAAAGTTAGCAAGGGTGCTGGAAGTTGCAGCTGGCAAGTGCAGCCACCCAAGAGCTGCTGTTGCGGGTAGAGGAGCTGGCAGAGGGCCAAGATCTGTTTGTGCGGTTTGATCCAAAATGAAAAATGAAGTCAAAAGGGCTTCTTTTATTTTGCTTGCATTACTTGCATTGTTCTCATCCTGTGTGTGTCTTGCTAAGAATTTTCTCTTCTAGCAGTCAGCATCTGAAGCCCTTGCTGTTATTTTTCAGCTCACCTGTGCCATTTGCTTTCCCTATTCCTGCATGAAGTTGCAGAATGAATCTTGTTTTCTCAGGCCAAAGAATCCAACACTTGTGTGAGCCCTGAAAACAGGCCACATTGTGACAATGCTCTGTCCTTGTCCTCTTGAGAGCAATGACCCAGAGGACATGGGTGAGTTAATCAAACACACTCCTGCAGGCAGGGGAACAGATCCTATGGTATCACTCGTAGATTTTCTGTTCATGGACTAGAATCATGAAAAAAATCAAATCAGGTAATCAGAGCCGGCTTCCAGTAAACAGAACCTAAGGCAGGTGGTTGGGCCAGTATCTGCCTGCATGGGGGGGAGGTGGGAGGTGGGAGGTGCCAAAGCCCTACATCCCTCACGTGCCAAATCTGATATTTCTCTCAGCAGTAGCAAAAATAACTCAACAGTGCATCAACTTAATACAAGCAGTTTGTTTGACCTAGATGTCATTTTTATTCTGCAGGACCTCAGCCCTCGGTTTGAGCTCCAAAGTAATAAAAAGAGAGATTTTGTTTGACCTCAGTATATGAGAAAGAAGACAAGACTGGTGGGAGGGATAATTACTTGTGGTACCAACACACATGGTATAAGGAAAAGGTGAGTGAAAATGTTGTGCTGTTGCTTGAGAATTAGACCATGGTTTAGATGTAGTGTCTCAATATCAAAGTAATTATAACCTAGAAGTTTTTAGATATCTTTCCTTTATTTGTTTTCTTCCTCTATCCCTTCCCTTCTACCTCAGGAGCTCTCCAGTCCAGTGTATTTTACCTGTGAGAAAAGCAGAAAGGGACAAATTTGGCTCCATCACACTTACATGTTCTTTAAGGACAGATAAGACTCATTTCTTGGAAGAAAAATGTGGTTTTAACCCAAATGGGGACATGTGGGAGTTTCCATGTCCTGAGGAACAAGAGGATTTTGGACCTTTGCCTTTGTTTATCTCACTGAGTTTTGCAATGCTGTGTAAATCATGAGTGATATTAGCTTTCCATTAGCTATCACCCATGACCTAGTTTAATACTTGACTTTTGTGTTGCTTGTCACTGTAGTTCCAGGAATTAATGACTCCCTGGAGGAACTTGATCAAAGCAGGGACCAGACAGTTAACAGAATACTGTATGTATGCCAGACAGTCATGCTGGGGTTTCCAAGAATTACTGAGATTTGAATGGTTCTTGGGACACACAGACTTCGACGGTGCGACTAAGCTGAAAAGGGTTTCATTGGACAAACAGTGCTGTTGGGTTAAAAAGCGCAGTGAACATTTTAGGTAGGGATGTAAGAGGAATGAAAACAAGCCTTAAAAAATCATCACAGCGCTTCTGGGTTAATGCCCAGAATACCTAGTACCAGCATGGCAGATAAGCTTCTACTCTTGAGAAATTTGCAGCAAATGTAGTTCAGGGATCTCAGGCAGCACGGTGTGTGTGCCCAAGGCACTTCACATGCATCATGACTGACTTGATCATCTGCCCAAGAGAGCCCCTGCGTGAGAAGAAGGTTACTGTACCTTTTCTGATGCAAGTACAGAAAAAGACCAAGACCAGCTAGGAAAAAATTATCTACTTGAGAACTGTCTGAATGGCAGATCCCAGAGGGTCATAATCAATGATGCAAGGTCTAGCTGGGGGCCTGTCACTAGTGGTGTCCCCCAAGGTTCAATATGAGGCCAAATATTGTTTAACTAATTATCAATGACTTGAATGAAGGGCCAGAGTGTCTCCTCAACAAGTTTGCTGATGACACAAAGCCGGGAGGAGTGGCCGATGCCCCAGAGGGCTGTGCAGCCCTTCAGAGGGACCTCGACAGCTTGAAGAGACGGTCAGAGAAGAATTGTCTGGAATTAAACAAAGGCGAATGCAGGGTCCTGCGCTTGGAGAGGAACAACCCTGGGCACCAGCACAGGCTGCTGGGGAGCAGCTCTGCAGAGAAGGACCTGGGGGTCCTGGTGGACAACAAGCTGTCCCTGAGCCAGCAGTGTGTCCTTGGGGCCAAGGCTCGTGGTGTCCAAGGATGCATAAGGAAGAGCATGGCCAGCAGGCCGAGGGAGGTGATCCTGCCCCTCTACTCAGCCCTGCTGGACTGGAGTGTCCAGTCCAGTGTCCAGTTCTGGGCTCCCCAGCCCAAGAGATGTGAAGGTCCTGGAGAAGGTCCAGCAGAGGTGACAGAGAGGATAAGGTGACTGGAACATCTCTTTTGAGAGGAAAGGCAAGGGAGCTGGGCCTGTTCAGCCTCGAGAAGAGATGGCTGAGAAGGGGCCTTATCAGTGCTTGTCAGTATCTGGAGGGATGGTGCCAAGAAGATGGAGCCAGGCTCTTCTTGGGGTGACAAGCAATAGGACAGAAGAGGCAATGGGCAGAAACTGATGCACAGAAAATTCCTCCTGAATATGAGGAAAAATTTTACTGCATGTGACTGCACACTGGAACAAATGGTCCAGAGAGGGTGTGCAGTCCCCCTCACTGGAGATATTCAAGAACCATCTGAACACAATCTTGTGCCATGTGCTCTGGGATGAGCCTACCTGAGAAGGGAGGTTGGACCAGATGACCCACTGTGGTCTCTTCCAACCTTGCCTGTTCTGTGACTCTGATTGATTCTGTGATTCTATGTGGTCGCACCTCTGCACAGGTGCATTGTCCTGGTTTGCATCAGGGCAATGGTCTCTGATTGATACAGCTGTGAGAAGATAAAGCTGGAAAAACAGATACTCATATTCTGAGGATTTGTTTTTACATTGTATGGAGGAAGTCCTGCACTTCTCATTTGTTTGTAGCTGTAGATAAGCCATTTTTTTATTTCCTGTAGTCATCTCCTCCACTTCCCTCCAGCATCTGGTATAAAGTGATCAAATAGTAAATCCAGAGATTATGATTACTCATTTCTTCACAGTCTGTTGTGTCATTCCAGCCATGAGACACATCTTTCAAGCATATTCAGTGGTCTTCATGCTGGGCAACCTTGTGGCTTCTCAGTCACAACCTTCTGGTAAGTTAAAATCCCCATATATTTATTTAAAAATTTATATATCAGGTAGTAATATTTTATGTATATTTTACCTCATGTGTTCCAATATTCAGTGGGTTTTTTTGATTAGAGGATTGAACCAAACAAAAATTAATATCCAGCAGAAATCAAAGTGGTCTCCAAAACCCCAAAAGATAACAGATTTCCATGAAAGTTTTCTAACAGAGTAGATTGTAGCCAAAAAAGACTAGCCTTCACTGAAAAAAGAGGGATAAAACACATTCAAGGTAAGACTTCTGTGCTTAGTACTCTGAAAGAATTAACACAATGGGAAAAGACCAGCAATACTTTGCTCCTGAGAAAGAATCAAGATAAAATATTATTACACAGCAAAATTATTAATGACCAGTTGTTTGGCTGCCTAAGAACATCTCTGTTTAAGTAGTTGTCTGCAATATCATTAGGTATAGCTTGTCAAAGATAAATGCATTATAAAGCATTATGAGTTTTAAAGCCTGAGATTTATATTATAAAGCTGAACACCTATATCAAAAATCTAATTTTCATTCTAGTTTATTTCCCATAAGTTCCATGTAATTAATTTTACAATAAAAAAAAATCTTTGAAGTTATGATGTCATTCTATCAACCTATAAGTCAGCTCTCTGTTTTGCCAAATATATGGTAAATAACATTTTTGACAATGCTGGCAGTGCTGATGGCATGCCTTTGTGGAACAAAATTTGAAAATTAGAGTTGTGAGGCTTATTTTATGAAGTGTTGTGATGTCTGGCAATGATCAGTGATCTTCTGAGGAAAACACCAAAACACTCCATTTGGTGGATTATAAGAATTATGCTATAAGAATTATGCTATAAGAATTATACCTCATCTCAAAATGCCTATAAAAAACTTTCACTTGCTGTCTTTCCCCTTCTTGAAAAGATGTTTTCTATTCATTCTCTGTCCTGTGTGTTCAGTTCAGCAGTCTGCTGCACGAATGGCATGTTCGCTTACATTTGTTCCCATTAAGAAAATGAAACTGTCCTTCATTGACCAGTAATATTAAGGGTAACTAAGGGCTCTAGGTTCAGATCTGGGTCTTGCTCTCCAGTAGTTTCTGTACAGTGTACTGCAATATGTGGAAGTTCAACATGTGGTTAGTTATCAGGTTTCGTCAGTGTAAGGAAATCAAAAGTGGTTTTTCTTCTTTGTTATGCATGAATGAGGTTGCAACTGTTCCAGTACATGCGTGTTTCATTCTGTTATCTTTGAAGATTGGTATTTTGACTCTCCCTCTGTTTTTAAAAAATTTGTTCCATGACATTTAGACTTTTTACATGTTCCCTTTCAGTAGTATTTTTTCTCAGTAATAAACTTTGAAAAGTAGAAAGGAGGTGGAAAGTACTTGCTCATATTCTTGCTCGTGGTTGTATTTGCATAATTTTTTGCTCAAGGAAATTTCTTTTATTTTCCCCTGTAGAGCTATTTTCTCCACACAGCATAATGCTATTTTCCATGCTTCTCTGTCCTGAGAAGAATTAGGTGCCCAGCAGGGCCTGTGAGGTTCAAGTCTTGTGCAGAACCTTTCCAGTCCCTGCCTGGTTTTACAGAAAGCGTAGGCTTGGATAATTCCTTCTGAAGCCCTTGCTCCAGGGCACTGCTATGTGTCCTGCAGCACTGCAGCATGCTGCATGCCTAGGTACACCAGCAGGTCATCCTCAGACAGAAAGTTGTGCCACCTTTTTTAGCCTAGGGACTGCCTTTTCATAACATTTTTGAGCTTTTCATCTATCCATTATTATAATAGAAAGAATAATTATGAATGTGTGGCTTTGGTGTATTTTATGCCTCCAGGATCATAATAAGAAGGCTTTAAATATTTGTAATTACTGTGGGAGAGTGGACTTATCAGCTGAGAATGATCTGTGATGTCACAGCTGAATTCAAAAAAATTCCATCAAAGGGAGAGAAATGGCCCCCTCTATTCTCTTTCTCTTTCCATTAACAGAAGATCCAAATGATTCTGCCTGCAGAAGTATAGGCGTATACTTGCCTAAAATAAAACACCTTTTCAGTTAATGGCAAGGGATACAACATCAAAAAGAAAACAACATATTTTAGATAAACTGTATATATCCTCAGAGGATTTGATGTCAATTTAATCTAAACTTTAAAGAAACTCACTTAGGTTATGCATGACTTCATGTTGAAATTCAAATGATGCAAAATATACACATTATAATTTGAAAAGATACATGCAAATGCCTACTGTGCATTTACAAAAAGTACAACTCATACTACATTATAAAAGGCTTCACAACTCCTGAAATTAGGAACCACTGAAGAAAATTTATCTGACTAGAGCTCTAAAAACAAAGTCTATAATGATAAGAAATTGGAAAGATTCTGTCCTACATACCTACTTAATTTTGGCGAAACTGATTTCTTATAAAATTCTTTAAAATTGGAGCACAGGAAATAATATATATATCACCACATGGTTTATAATAATTTCTATTTCATTTCAATTAACTTTCTATTTATTGTTAAATAAGGCGTGTTCTAGATTTTTGCCATAACTGTCTTGAATGGTTTTGACAAAACTACGTTACACGACAAATACATCTCCACAAAAATGTTCTAACTCTAACTAGAGCAGTCGCAAAGCACCTAGACACAGATAATAGGCAAAAAATGAAAATAGGTAAAATTACTACTTGAACCCACGTCTCAAATTCTTTGTATTGATTACAGAGCAAAAGATAGCAACCATGAGAATAGTTGTTCTTGATTCCCATGAAGTAATCAGAATGACTGGATATGATGAAAAGCTCATAAGAAATATTTTAAAATTTTAAACCCCCTCAGAAGTCCAGAGGAGCATAAAATTTACACAGAAAAGCTAAAACCCTGTATTGTCCTTCTAGACAGGAATATTCCAGGAAAGATTTTTAGTGGTAAACACTTCACAGCTGGGGAAAGAAGTCTGAAAATTTTACCTTCAAGTGGTTTCTTGATAATACGTTTTCTTCCTCTTTTTTCACTCAAGTAAACACAATTTCACATCTTATAGAGTGCAAAATAATTTTTGATATAGAATGGATTTCTAATCCTTTTACCTTAATTTCTCCATTTCTTCAGTGTCAGGTTTATCTTCAGTGTCTGATTTTGGGGTCCTGTGTCCCTAGCAAGAAGAGAAACAAGGAGATGATCAGAGAGGAAATATCTGCATGCAGTCAAAGGACATTAAATGGTCATGCTTGTATTTAAGGTGGAACGGGCTGTAGATCAAATATGCAATACATCTACTTGTGCTGGTATGCTCTGTGTTCCTCTGGGTCTTGACTAGTTTGCATTTCTGATGATAGTCCCTTGTTTCTTACAGCAAACATCTGACAGTTTACACAGACGTTCCCTTTAGTGTTAGTTCCCAAACAGTTTTCCTCAGCAGGGATTATGGGGAAAGTTATTCTCAAGGTAAAGACCTTATGCAGAGTGTGAATGTGGCCTGGTCTATGCTTTTTGGTCCTGGGATCATGTGGCCAAGTGTCTCTCTCCTCTCGCTGTACATGCCTTCATTTCACTGTTTTGAAATTCTAATTTGAACCTCTCTAAGCTATTTTACTCAATTTCCTTGTATTTTGAATGTTCTTATATCTTCTTATTTTATGATCATCTGAGCCTATTGCATAGATGTCTTAGAAATAGTGATTGCCTACTAACATGAAGGGATGCTTTTCATACTCAATCCTGAAATCATATTCTCTGTAAATGTCCTGAGCAGGTGGGAAAGATGCCATCAACACCACAATAATCAACTTCAATAATGAGAAGATGCAGATCTCATGGGCATCAAGAGAGTTTTTTCATAATGAGAATGTGTCCTTTTTTTACACGTGAGTATTGTTGGTGCCTATTCCTCTCTTGTTAAAGGATTTACTTAGGGAGAATGAAATATCCAAGTCCATTTGAGCCTCCTGTGAACTAGAAATGCTTTTAAAATTTGTTAATATGCAGCATGAAACCTGTTCATATCCACAACCTACAGAAGTGTACAAATCAATAAACCTGGTGAGTAATCAGTCATAACAGACACGATCTGAAAGATTTGTCCTTCTTCTGTCACTGTGTTAAATGTCAGTTATTTACACCACTGAAAGTGCTTTTTCCATGTATGTGTCTATATTTTCCTTATTAACTGACATCACTAATGACTAACAGAAATGCAATATTTTAGTTAAAGACAGTCATAGTGATTATCTTTTCTTTCTAGGTTATATATGTGGAAGAACTTTTCCCAATACAGTCTTGAAAACAGGATCATGAGAACATCAGTTTGAGCAAGTCATTCTCTTATTAGAAAACAATAACATGAATGAAACTTGATTTCAGACTGCATCAAAACCCAGGGCTGTAATTCTGGTGAAGTTTGTGATCAATTCCCTCACACCGCTATGAAATTTTTGACTTCAAGAAAAGCCATGCTCAGACTTTCCTCGGTGTAGCATTTGAAAAAAAGAAAAAAGAAAGAGCAGTAAAAAAATTAATCATCTTGTGTTAATTGTTACGTTTTCCATTTACCAATATTATTTCATTTACAGATTTGGTGAAGGCAAGCACAAAGTTTGGAAGCCATGTACCACCTATTTATTGGATAAAGATTATAATTCTGGATGTCTTTTTAAGACAGAAGGACCAACCCTTGCCATTTCTATCAGGAACAGCAATGGAAGTGAAGAGCTTTTTTCTAAAACATTAAAAGCTGATTTTTACAGTAAGTATGAAAATCATGACTACTTTGGCAGATTTTCAAGTTCTCTAAGTTTGAGAAGAAATCATTTATATAGCATATAAAATGGTTTTAGTGTGCACATCAAAACAAAACTAGTTATTTCATGCTGATTTTTGTTCCCTTCAGTCACCAATAGTTACATAGGCTTGTGTGCAGCTGCAGTTAAATGAGATAACATAGGACAGTCAGACTTGTCCCAAAATAGTTTCAAAATCCAAATGAAAATACTAAATATATATATATAGGTGTTCTTTGTCTAGTGCAGGCCTGCTGATCAAGAAAATAGATAATAGTTTTTTGTCTTAGTGTTGAATGTGTGATCTTTCTCATACTTTCAGCCTTCATTATTTTGCCATCTTTCATGCAATTCAAGGCAGCAAACTGCTTCTTGTCAAAGATGCTGTCACAAAGCCATCATTGGATCTCAAAAGAAATTAGCTGAGTGGCTATGGTATAGTCTGGCAGAGTAAAAGGGACATCCTACTACTACTAAAGAAATGATGTTCCTGTTTTTATTAAACCTTTCCTGTCCCCAAATACATATTCAACATCTAGTGTGAGATTAGTTTATGAAAAACTTCTGGAATTTCACATACCTACACCATTCAAAGTGGAGGGATTTTTTTCTAATTGCAATCACACAAACGATATACAATGGAGAATTATCTGAAAAAACATATGTATTCCAAATTTATTAAAAAATGTTTTAGCAAAAGGGATTAAACACAAACCTGTAAAGGCATCAAACTTTAAGAATATAGGCATATCACATAATTTTACCAACATCCCTTAAATTATGGAAAAGTGCAGCCTGATCCTTAAATTTTCACTATTAAGCACCTACAAATAACAAAATTAATTTCAAAATGGTTAGGTAACAAAGGACAAATATCAAGGATCAGGTTGAAATCTTTAAATTAGGAAGGCAGAGGCAACTAGAAGGATTGAGAAAGCAGGTAGTACTCTTTTCCCCTTTATTTCCCACTGCTGAAGACTTACCAGCTGCATAGGTCAAACCATGGAGTTGTTTTCAGACCCTCTGAAAACAGTGAGGGGCAGATTCAGTTGTGCATAGGTAGGAACCCAGGGCTTTTGCAACTGCCCCACCATATCCTGCATGGCCTCCAGCAGCTACAAAAGTCTCTTTTGGAGGTTTTATGGTACTGAATTTGTCCCTTCATTTCGCATGAGGAAGCTTGTTTCTTTGGATTTCAGGGAGAGTGAGAGACAGAGGTCCTTTCCTTAAGTAGCTACAGTAGATTCCTGACAGTTACTGCCTTTGAATGTGGCACCTCAAATGGTGAACAATGTCATGGTATCAAGCTCCATTTTGGTGTTTAATAGGGAGGTCAGATGCAAAAGCAAAACCTCCAAGAAGAAAGTCCACTTTCGTCTCTTACTACTCAATGAAATATTGAGCCAAGGAAGGAAGAAAAATATTTTAACTTTAAAGTGCTTTTTAGCATGCTATAGCAAAATTTGTTTTTCTTCTCAGTAAAGCCCCGTCCACCAGAAAATGTGACCTTCTTCTGGGAAGAGGACACTGTTACTGTAAGCTGTAATAGACCAAAGAGAAATGCACACTGCTTGAAACTTGAGCTTCAGTACAAAAGCAAGTTTGACAAAGAATGGCAAGTGAGTTGTCTGTCATATTTTAAATCAACATTGAAAGCAGTTGGACATCACACTTTTGATCAACACTAGAAGGTGTTGGAAGTAGCATAACCAGAGACTATAAAATACAGTTGTTTCCAAATTTTCTCCCATCCTATATTTTCAAATATAGCTGCTAGCAAAAAAATCTAGATTTTTAGAGCCTTAGGTTTCTTCCCTGACAGAAATAATTTACAAGTTAAAGGCAGTTTCCACCCTAAGAGCTGAGGGCAATCTAAAAGGCATACATTCAGAATAGAGGAGTTTGGACAGATAGAGGCAGAAAACAGATTAGGGAAGAGAGAAAAAAAGAAAAACTAATTAAATAGAATATAAAAAAGAAAGCAATTACACAGTATTTTTATTTATTCTAAAATTAGCTGTTAAGTATTTCAAAATATTATTTCACTAAATTAGACCTTTCCATTCTCAGATATAACTTGTAAATATTTGATGGATTGGAGTGTCTTTATTTATTGAAAATATGCAACTGCAACATAGTGCACTATGCAATGATCGCTAGGACCTTCAACTCAATACCATACAAGGAATGGATATGAATAGTCAAAAGTCAATCAAAACCCAGAACTCCTCTAAACTCAGAGAGGTTAACATTCAGTTCTGAGGTTTTACATCAGCCTATCCCTTGTCCTAGCTGTGATCCTGACTGAGTATAACATTTTGAAGCACTGTCTTGAAAACCAGAATTAACAATGATAAAACTTCTTTCTCAGTCCAGAACTACAAAGTGCTGCAGCATTAAAGAGCAAGGCTTTGATCCAAGGAAGTGCTACTCTTTCAGGATCAGACTGAGGAGGCTAGTACCATACTGCAACGTAGTCAATTACACCAGTGACTGGGAAGCTGAGACATCTTGGATGAATGGCATGTTATTAGGTAACAGCTAATATATATCTATATACATGTATACACATAAATATTGCCCAAGTGCAAAAGAAGAAGGGGTGACTGCAAAAGAAGCTGAGGACATGCAGCAAATTAATGTTATGCTATTGTTCTCCATATTGAGTTATCAAAGAACGTTCACATGAATGTTTAATTGCACCTGTTTTAACTCTGTCCACTTAGTTCCTGATGACCCCTTAAGCTGTCAATATATGTCATAATCAGCAAAGTTAAGACTGTTATTATTTGTGTTACAATAGCGTTGAGGATCCCCCAGTGACAGTGATGCATGAGGGCTCTGTGGGTGTGGGTGTTGAAGGGGGGTGTCCATTTATGATATTCGGACATCAAATATGAACTCTTAAGAAAACCCCCAATGTCCAATTTTTGGAAGGCAATTTGTTTTGCAAGTACATTCAGCTGAACTACAGGACAACAGGTCACAGAAGGCTGATGCTCAAGGATGCTGGATTGATTGAAATGAAGAGAATGGGGGAAAAGAGATTGAAGGGAAGCAAAGCCAGTTATCAGCACTGCTTTCCTACCAGACAGTTGCATTTAACTGAGGGTGACTGACGTTAATTGTATTGTCAATGTAAACAGTATTCCTACTGTTTATCAAAACCAAACCCCAGATTTTCTGTAGGAAAAAAAAGATTGTACACCATACCAACATATTTACACTACCTAAGCACAAAATGCCACCCACTAGGACTTATTAGAATGATGAAGTCCTCAGCTGTCCAGTGCAAGACCTGAGTTCTGTGAAATGCAATGAGCTATTAACTCACTTGACAATCTATGTACATAAAGCTGGGATGAACTCCTGGACCATAGGTAGCCTGTGCACTCATGAACAAAGCACTGACCAACAGAGAAGACTCTTCCACTGTGCACACTGTGAGCCTGCAAGCAGGTCCTCTGGTGTGGCTGGCAAACAACCTCAAGAAATAAGGACAATATCTTCTTCTGCATCTCTGAGAGCAGACAAGTTATCAGCCTTACCTGAACCATTTGACCAGAAGCCGTCAGCAGGAAGGAAGGACATCACAGAGGAGACAGTCTAAGTGGTTAAGACATTCTCTGTATCCCTGGATCACAAGTGGCATTGACACAGCCCCTTCACTGGGGCAAGCAGTTTTCTTCAGGACTTTAATGAGTTATTGACTCCAAATCTATAATCAGATGAAGGTATGAAGCTTCACGAAATTTCATAAACTCTGAGGACCTCAGTAGGTCATAATTTTTACTTGTTTCCTGGCAGCTAAACAGAGCAGGGAGGTGAAACAAGCTGGATAGATGCTCCTGTGTGAATAATCATCCAAGGTTTTGTGGGGACCAGAAGGCCTGTAGTAGGAGGCAGAGGTTTGAGGTTGCATTACAAAAGCTGCAGAAATAACATTGAGAATGCAGAAAAATGCACAAATTCATTAGTTTTATATACTTGCATGTAAGGTGTTAGCTTGCCACTCGTTACTTTCCGGGTGTCAACTATCAACTCTTGTGATTTGCTGGCTCTTTGTCTGCCGGGATTGTTTGTTTTTTGTTGGGAGATTAGACACTTGGGCTACATATAAACTCGCATTTGCAGCTTTAGTGACTGTAAGTAGGTGTATGTAATACAGATCTTAGCACAAAGTTGCTTTATCATTGTCGATGCAATGTGAGTAGAAATACTTGATTCATTCATAATGCATCTATACTTCATTATATAAGCCCCCTCTGTTGTCCTGTACCAGGTCAATTTAGGTTAATAAAAGCACACTTTTGTTGTGTTGCAAGGTTTGGGGAAGCAGAGAGTTTCTTTTCAGACTCTATTGAACAATTAAACTTGTCTTATTCATCCTTAAAAACTTTTCTGGTTTTTATTTTTCTTTTTAAAGAAAAGTCAACATTTTAGCATGATGAGGAACCTTTACAGTTAAAGCAAAAAAATTTATGAAATATTCTTTTTGTAATTATTCTTAGATTCATGTGATGGTGATGTCACTCCTCAGTCAGAAACAGTAATTGTTTTAAGTTGTTCGCTGGCAGTACTCTTAATGATGCTCATCCTCCCGATTCTTCTGTGTAAATGGCAGAGGTAAATATAGTGTTATTGATTACTGCTACATAGCCAAGTCATGAAAATAGAGTTATCATTCTGGATGAAGCCTCTTTGTGATGAAAATCCTTATCAGATAAATGAAGTTATGGTGAAGATGTAGAAGTCAGTAGCTTAATCACTGTTTGAGGAATCCTGGCTTTCCAAACACCCAAGCATTTAAGCATTTAATTTGCAAAACTGGAACAATTCTGGTAAAGGACAATGTTTCAGGATCTAATTGTGTCTCTTCCACCTAATTTCTTCTCTTTTTTAGAAATCTAGTTAAATCCTGAGAAGCCAATTTTTCTAGCTACTTCTTCTGAAAGGATATTCTTTTGTGCAACCTTCATCAAGAAATCAAAATATCTGTTTGCAGTAGGTTAAAGTAAGCTTGAGTGCATTCAACTTTAATAAGACTATATCAATATTTAGACTAGCAGTTGAATAATACTGTTCATGTTTAGAATTTACAATAAAAAAAAATGCAAACAACTACCAAACAACAAGCAAACCTGCAAAGACCCCAGATTTTGGCTCTTTTGGTGGGAAAAAAAGCCAAAAATTTTCAGGAAAGAAAGTATTTGTGACTCTAATTACCCTTTTAGCTCATAAAGGGAGTTCTTTCTCCTGCACTTCTCTGGTTCACACTTACATTTGTGTTCTCTAAGTCAGCTAATACAACTGGTTTCTACACCATCTTCCCTATGTAGGGGAAGGTAACCAGAGAATGCAAGCTCTGACTACTACATTGAGCAGAATGGCACATGCTGACTAGCTGGAAGTTTGTATGAAGTCTGGATTTTGCTAGACTGGGGTTAGGTTGAAAATGCATCAAAAAATTCTCATAGCCTGATGGTGCTATCAGACTGTTATAACTGCCTTTTGACTTTAGAACACATTTAAAAGAAATCAAGAACAGAGTACTCTCATGTAAAATATATTTGTGGGTACAGAATCTTGTTTAAGGAGATTTTTGTATGAATAACGGTGCTATAACAAAGCATCAATTTGTATTTTTTTTCCTTTTTGCAGGGTTCAGATGTCACTCCTGCCTGCTATACCAGACCCAAAATATCCATTTGCTGATCTCTTCAATGATCACAATGGAAACTTACAGGTAAAAATCACCTTCTTAGGAGGGCTGTAAACTCCACAATGTTGAGAATAATTTGAAAGTAGCTACTGATTCTTGCTCTGCACAGACATTACCACAAGGAGTCTCTGACCCAAGATAAAAGCCCCCAAACCATTCCCCTTGTGCAGCATCACCAAGAGGATCCACAGAGCAAATGGCAGAGCTCAAAAAATCAGTGTAGTGCTGTTTTGACATTGTGAAAAGACACTTGCTATAGAGGCAGAGAAACTTCTGGAGAAGAATTTAAGGGTGTTGAGAGGCACAATATCCACTGAAATGACATTGTGGTGTTTGCATCCTTTCCTGTGCATGATAGATCAGGGGACTTGCTTCAACCTGATCTTGTCCCTTATGTTTGTGAAGTGCTGAGTGTGTGTGTGCTGGCACAGTGATGGCACTCACACCTTTGGAGGTGTCAGTCACAGTAGGAAACATCCTCTCTTCACTACAGAGGTGAATGTTCACAAAACCTTTAGACATGGAATGGCTATTAAATTAATAAACCACAGTTTTTGCTTTCATTTTCTTAATGCTTCTTATGAGTCCCTGACATCACATATGTAGTGTAGTTTTCTGTATTGGCTATTCTTAGTGTTTACCTTAATTGATAGTAAGTTTCCTCTAAAGGGGAAACAGGTTAAATATTTCCATTTTCAAATCCAATGGAATGTCAAAAATCAGCAATAATTTTTTAGTGACAAACTGAAAACTTTTTTTATAAAAGATAGCTTTAAACTCAAAGTGAAGAAAAAAGATACAAATTCAAATTAGTACTGAAGCATTAATACAGCTATGCTATGTTGCCTAAATCTTCATCTAAACTTAATCTTAGGTTAGATTAAGTCAGAGGGAAACAGGGTCAAAGAGGGAACACCAGATATTTTACATATCCAAGGTTTTGAAGGGCCCTAATTAAATTTTAAAATGTATTTTATGTGGTCTCAAGAATAAGTAGGAGTGTGTATGCAGTTCTGGAATCCTGTTTGCTTTCCTGCCATTCTGTCTTTCTTCTGCCCTGCTATTTTATGTCCTTCTCTACACTGCTTCCTTTTCATCTTCTCCATTGTGGTTTATCATGGAAAGATGCCAATATGAAAGGAAAATTGGTAACTGGTATCTATACAACCAGGTTTCTTTTGATAGATATCTGATATCTGCCAACATTAACATTTTAATTTTTCTAGGAATGGCTAGACAAAAATGACCACGTGGTGTTGCAAACCAAGCTAGAATATGAAGAACCAGAATCCATCACTGAGGCGGAAAGCCAGCAAGAAGATGGGAGGAAGAGTGAGAAACCAGGACCTTTGGAAAAAATCTCCAGTTTTCCAGAAGCAGCTGACAATAATGAGGGCAAAGCAGCTGAGATTGCCTGCCTGATACCAGCATCCAACACTACGGCTCCTTTTGCTAGCTTCCATATTTTAATGAATGATGACACGTATGTGATGTTATAAAATCTGCATAATGCAGAAAGTGTTAGGAAATTGCATAAGAATCCTGATGAGTTTGGGAGAGTGACTGAATAGAAAAGGTCATCATGATAAGATTCACATCAAGAAAGACACTGGGCTGTGGTTTTAGATCTGTACTTTCCCAACAGTTAGGATTTCTTGGGCAGACTCAAGTGTTTGAAAGAAACTTCTGATAATTTATAGAGTTAGGATTTGTTCTTCTAATTGAGGTTTATCCCTAAGCCCCATTTTCCTGCCGTGGACAGGAGAGCACAGGAGCATCTCCAAAATATATGTCAGCAGAGCTGTAATTTAGTCCTTCTGCTTATGGAGTGTATAGAGCAGGACAAACTACAACATTGTTCCTCCCAAATGAAGAGAGAAAATAAAGAGATTTTGCTATCTCACATAAAGAGATTTTTGTTACATAACTTTGCATTTCATGGCATGCCTTAAAAGTTTTTTAGAGGAGGAATAAGGTCCATGTTTAAGAAGAGAAGAGTGAGGATGTACAGTATTGCATCACATTTTAGCCTGCAGATACTTCTATGTAGGCAGCTTCTTGCAGAACAGCAGGGCTTCAAGTGTTTCCTCTGAAGGTCATGTCCTCTGTATCTGACAGTCTCTGAATAGGTAGCATCTTACAGCCTTTATTTTAGAAAGCTGAAGTTCATTTTGAACAGTATTTATGTTTAATTGAGTTTCATTTATTTCAAACTGGGTTTTAGTGCAATCAGCAGCTGTAGACACAAATTATGACTTCTTATTCATATTGCATATACTAGTCTCTTGCTTTTCTTTAGAAAATGGGGGTTTTGGGTTTTTTTTAACAAGTTTAAAAAATAAGTTTAGAACAATATTCTACAGTTTTCTAAACATACCATCTTTAAAAGCATATTTAATTTCAAATTTAAAATGCAATATACTAAGCAATCAGACTTGAGGGAAAAAATCTTGATTATTCGGAGTTTCTCCAGATCACTTATGTAACACGCTATTTGAAAGCAAATTTTGTAAAAAAATTTAGGTGTCAGAAGTGTCTATCACCTGGGTAAGCAAATATAGTGTGATTATATGCTGAATTAGACACAGTCATTCACCTGCATATCAGTCAGTCGTAAAATGTCTTTATCAGTTGACGAACCCTTGCCAATAGCATGCTTTCATTATACAAACACTTTATTATGCACATTGGAAATTGTATGTATCAGAAAATTACTGTGATAAGTAAAACATTTTAATCCAGTGTTTTAAAACTCCAGTTCCAGATCTTTTCAAGAACAGTAAATAATGTGGATCGTTAAGTGTCCAAATCTTTGTCTAGTTGTTCCAGTTTGTTTTACAAGGAAAAATACAAAAATTTTCTGGCCAGTAAAAGGGAAACTTAAGTGGAAGGACAGTTCAGCCACATTTCCCAAGTTTTTTTTTGACATTGCCACAGATCTGACTGTTCACTAACAAGATTAACATTTTAGCAAAGGATTTCCCATAATCCTGAAAACAATTTTGCCTTGTGTGTAAGTTTTGCATGGGCTTTTTGTACACTGCACACTTCTGGAAATTTTTCTGAAGGATAACCATGCTAAGTTTCAATAGCACTGTAATAATGCATTGAATTTTAAGCTAATTCAAGCTCCATAAAATTTGAAACTATCTCAGCTCAGCTCTTCTTACATGATATAAATTGGCATTATTGCATAAGAAACAAAGAAGTTATAGTGAATTACAAGGGACAAGAACCTGCTTCAGTAATGATTTTATGAATAAAGGGACAAGAACCTGCTTCAGTAATGATTTTATGAATAAAGAGGGAAGCACAGAATACATGGCTTAGTTGCTTGCTCTTCAACCCACATTATGTGGATCCTGCAAAGATAGCTGCTATAATTAAACCATTATTTGTTGGGTAAATACTTGTCTGTCTGAATTCAAAATGGTTTAGTAAATTTTCCTGAAATTTTCCTGTGAAAACTAAAAAGGAGAAAATCATGTTGAATTGTTCTGTTTAAGCAACTTTCTAGAAATGTTATTATAATGTAAGTTTTTAGTACAAGCTATATCTTGTATTATGTTTTATATAGAGAAATGGGGTTTTTTAATGCATGCATGCAACCACACCTACATTGTATATAACATATCAGAAATAAAGCAAATAAAACACACACATATCTCAAATATTTATTTTTAAATTGTCCCCCAATAAAACCTAGGGAATTATTAGCATTCAAGAAAAAAAAAATTCTTCCCACCCTTAAAAAAACCCCTTCCACTCCATAGAAGCTCCACAAGAATGTCGGCAGAGAGATGAAGCCCACTATTTAAGGAACAGTAACAGTCTTCCCCCAAGTACTGATGATGATTCTATCAAACACAGTAGAAGAAGACACACACCAGATTAACCACTCACACACCAGCTCATTGTTTGAGGGCACTGGAGGTTTCCCTAATCACCCCTCTCCATTTGCCACTTTCCACCATTTTGTCATCACTTTTCGTTCTGTCTCCTCCCCTCTCTTTTCCTCTCCCTTCCCATTTCCCAGCTGGGCACACAAATATGCATTCCATCTCTCAGAGCAGACTTGTACAAATTAGCAAATTAAATATCCAGACAGGAAAAGGCCTGTTCAGTTCCCCACAGTGAGGAGTACACAGTAACTTTCACATCTTTCTTATTTATTCAAAACTTGTCATGTTCTCTAAGGGCAAGAGTCCCTCAGATGCTATATCTTGTTCCCTCATTATATCCCAAAGGAAGGGAAAGGGTTCATGTGGTAGTCCAGACTAATTGAACTGTATTTTCTTAACAGTGGAACAAACATAATGTATATTTCTTCCTCATGCAATTTATGTGCTAGCTACAGCACTACCAGGCCAATTTATATTGATAGATTGAATATCTCTATTGTTTGCATTGCTTTTCATGTCTGATGATGAATGAAAGGAAGAATAGGAGGAAATAATGTTTTTGCTAAAACAAGTAACAGAACTTACTGAAGCCAGTCTTGTAACTTCTACTTTCCTTTTTTGTTTGCCTTTTTTGTTTTTTAAATAGTGCTTTTAAACTTATTTGGAAATATATTTTCCTCAACTATCAAATACAATTTTGACCAGAAAACGATTGCTTCTTTTGCAATAAACCTAGAATCCTTTTAGAGTGTATTTAACAAAGCTTTCAAAACCATTTTTCCTTTTTTTTTTTTGGTAGCTTACATTTTTATGTTTACTAAACTCAGCCATGCAAAACATAGTTTATTTTGCTTATCACTTTTTCTGAAAACAATGCAGACAGCAAAGATAAAACCAGAGGGTCATGCTCATTAAATGCTTGAAAGACTGGACTACATAAAATCATTTCTGTTTTGGAAAAGCCACACAGGCCTAAACCTGTCAAACTACTGAGGGCAAGAAGTCAACATTTCCTGTGGGGAAAGAAGACCTGACCCTAACTGACCTTTTGTCACCAGATATCTGAGTACAGTCTATCAATGACTAATCTTGTGACCGAAACAGCAGTGTTGGGCAACAAGAGAAGAACTGCAACAGTAATTCCTCTCCTGAAAATTTCTTCTAACCCTTATTTGAGATTCCAGAGCTGAGTTACCACCAGTTGCATGGCTTGCTCCTGCCTGGTTCCTTGCTGGAAACTGCTGGCACAAGATTTCGTGGGTGGGAAAAAGCAGATGTACACTCACCCTGAGAAACAAGGAGTCCCTGCATGCATCCATGCTTACCATATTGCAAGTTGGAGAGGATCCTTAAACTTGTAACTTGAGAAGTTACCTCTGTTTGGGTTCTTCTCTCCTCTTACTGGGATGCATTAGTCCAGGGGTGGAGGCAGAGGCAGAACCTATCTTCCCTTCACGCCCTGCAGCTCTGAAGGGAATGCTCTATCATGGGTTGCAGACAAAGGGGCCCTGTGTCCCTTCCCTAGTGAAATTACACAATTTCTTCTTCAAATCAAAATCCCCTGGTTTAGTGATAGGTTTCATGTTTACCTGCTCTTTGTCTGGGGCTTCTGATTTCCAAGTCTTAGAAGATAAATGTGAAAAAGAAACAATATGCACCATATTAGAAAGCTCTCCCTTTATATATCTAGGCAGGTGTCTTGGTTTAGAAGACAGGTATCCGCTAGGGAAAGCTGGAGTTTCCTTAGAATAGAGAATGTAAACCCCCTTCCCTCCAAATTATTATAATTTTACAATTAAGGGCTTTCAGGCAAAGATATAGGAATAACAGTTCTTTTACTAGGAATG